>CAUYQG010181134.1:0-15083 GCA_963574415.1 Tarsius wallacei
ATCAAAAAATTAGCCAGGCATGGTGGCACATGCCTGTAGTTCCAGCTACTTTGGAAGGCTGAGGCAGAAGGATCACCTGAGCCCAGCAGGTTGAAGCTGTGGTAGCTGTGAGCATGCCACTGCACTCCAGCCTGGGTGATAAAGTGAGACTCCAACTCTAAAATAAATAAATAATAAAACAACTGGAGCAACAGAGACTGAGCACCTGCCTGCGCTAGGCACAAGTGCTTGAAAGGTATGACCGACTTATGGGTAGATGCTCCTACTCTGCCCCTTTGACAGGTGCTGAGATGGAAGCCCAGAGAGGTTCATGAACATGCCCGCAGTCAACCCAGGTAATGGCAACCCACCTCATTTTCAGGCTTCTGGGTTTTTAGGGGAAGCTTCCTTAAAATATTCACATAGCAGCAGAAATCTGGGAGGGACGACTGAGAAGAGCATCGCCCCAGCTCTGCTTCTCTTGAGCAACAGATAGCCTTGGAGGAGTTAGAATTTCCCCAGAGGTTAATAATGGTCATAAATGTCTTTTCTTTCTTTCTGTTTTTTAAGAGACGAGGCCTCACTCCGTCACTCAGACTGGAGTGCAGTGGCACAATTATAGTTCACTGCACCCTCAAACTCCTGGGCTCACATGACCTTCCCTGCTCAGCCTCTGGAGTAGCTGGGACCACAGGCATGCATCACCACACCTGGCTAATTTTTGTACTCTTTTTTGGTAGAGATGGGGGTCTCACTATGTTGCCCAAGATAATCTTGAACTCCTGGCCTCAAACAGCCCTCCGACCTCAGCCTCTAGAATACTGGGATTGCAGGTATGAGCCACCATGCCCAGCTGATCACAAATATCTCTATTGCAATTAGATGTGCGTTGTTTTTGCAACATACTTTTTTTTTCTTAAGTTGGAGTCTCACTCTGTCGCCCAGACTAGAGTGCAGTGTCACGCTCCCGGCCATTGCAGCCTCGACCTGCTGGGCTCCGGCAATCCTTCCACCTCAGCCTTCCTTATCACATATCTTTTTAGATGCTGTGAAGAAGGCAAGGCAGGTATCATTCCCATTTCTGATTTTAAAAAACAGTCTCCAAGAGAAATTACCGGACCAAGGCCACACAGCACAGTGAGGGAAGGAATGGCGTCTCTGCGCTGCAAAGACTGTCAGAAGAGGATGGCGCTTGCCTTTAACACGAGCTTGGAGAACAGCCCTACCCTTCTTCCCATTTCCCAATAGCTCAAGGTGTTCATGGGGGAGAAATCTGTGTCCGCAGGGCTGGGTCTCAGGAGCAATGCAGATCCACTCCCTTCCTGGAGGGGAGTCTGAATTTCTAGCACTCAGAGCAGCACAGGGCTCCTGTGCCTCAGTGGCAGCACAAGGCCGGCTTGATGAAGGAAGACTAGCTGTTATTTCCCCCGTAAAACACCGTAACGGACTTGCAGATGCCAACTCTACAGTTGAGTATCTAGGTTGGATCTGCCTGAATAAGCTATGTCGTCTGTCACAAAGAAACAGGCCCCTCTGCCCCAAAAGACCCCTAAACCAAAGCCTGGGTGACACTATTGTTGTCACCGCCAAGCCTGGAAGTCTAGGCTGACCTGGAAGGGGAACACCAATTGAGACAGACAGTCCCTGCCCTCATAGGCAAAGTGTCCGGTGGGGTTGTCTGTGCAGGTGATCACATGGGCACTTAAACCTCCTTCAGGTGTGTGGGCGGGTAGGGACTCCTAGAGGACCAGCTGCCCTGCAGCTCCTTTTTGAGAAACTGGGCACCCACATGGTTACAGCAAGAGGTCCAGGAGCCATGTGCCCTTTTCCTCTCCTGACAGTCACGCTGATTGGACCAGCCGTGCACAGCCCGCCTGAGCTGGGCCAGAGTCCTTTCCTGAGAATCTGGATTTGGAACCAGGAGATTCCAGCATCGTCTGACTTTCTTATAAACAAAGGGATGTAAGCTTTAGAAATGTTCGTGGTGACCATTTTCCCCCACGTCCTCGAAAACAGGAAAAGCCAGTCTGCAACAAGAGAAAGAATGAGTCAGGCCTGAAAAGATGAGGCCCAGTTGCAGCCGTGCCTTGGGTTTCATGACACCCTAAGGTTCTCCTAATCAACTCCCCATTTTTGCTTAGAGCTGGTTTCTGTTGCTTGTAACCAATAAAGAATTAATACAGTATAATTCAGGTTTCTCAGCCAGGGGTGGTTTTGTTTGTCAGGGGGACATTTGGCAATGTCTGGACATATTTTTTGGTGATCATAACTGAGGGGAGGGGGCACTACCAGCATCTAGTAGGAAACCAGGGATACTGCTAACAGCCTACAATGCACAGGACCGTCATCTAGGCCAAAATGTCTTGAGTGCTGAGGTCAAGGACCCCTGGTATAACTCAATGCACCAGGAACGTCAGGCAGGAGCATCATCGTGTGAAAACAGGTTTTATGTCTCACTTCTCTATTTAGCAAAGATTCTTTCACTTTAAGTGATAATATTCTGGTGGTGAGAGTTCTTATACAGTAAGTCCCCTATATACGAACCTTCAAATTACAAACTTTGATGATGTATACCTACGTTTTGTATGCATTATATCTCTCCACCAGATGTCAGTATAGCCCATTAAATACATAACAGTACTATATAGCTGATTGTGTTACTTGGGTACCTAGACTAACTTTGTTGGATTTAAAACAAATTGAATTTACAAACACGCTCTTGGAACTGAACTTATTCATTTGTTGGGGACTTCCTGTACTTTGATATAGTAGGAGTGACAATTAGTGCGCCCTCTATGAAGAATCATTTAAATATATGTATATTGGCCAGGCTCGGTGGCTCCCAGCACTTTGGGAGGCTGAAGTGAGTGGATTGCCCGAACCCGCGGGCTCAAGACCCACCCGGGAAACTTGGTGAGACCTCATCTCTACAATAAATCAAAAATTAGCTGGGCGTGGTAGCGCGTGCCTGTAGTTCCAGCTACTTGGAAGGCTGAGGCAGAAGGATCGCTGGAGGCCAGCAGGTCCACTCCAGTCTGGGTGACAGAGTGAGACTCCAACTCAAAAAAACAAAAACAAAAAAACCAAAAATGTGTGTGTGTATATCTCAGAGGCTTTAACGTTCACTTTTAGATCAGTAATTTATTTCATAAAATCTATTATTGGTAGAAAATCTTAGTTCAGAGATATACACAAAGATTTATGCAGAAGGATGTTCATTGCAGCTTTATTTATAATAGTGAAGAATTGAAACAACTTAAATATCCAACCATTGCATATTGGTTACATAAATTATGATACATTCATAGCACAGACTAATATATGTAGCACTTAAAATTATGTTTGTGAAGATTATTTAATAACACAGGGAAACGCTTATTATGTTAATGGAAAAATCAGAATATAAAATTTTTGAAATATGTATAAGCACAGAAAAAAGCCTGCAGGGAAATATATCAAAATATCAACTGCGGCCATCTCTAGGGACTAGGATCACAGATAGTTTTTGTCTTCCCGTTTTTTAAAAATATTTTCCTATTTTCTGCAATGAAAATGAATATGTATTACTTTTATAATTAGGAAAAAATTAATGCTAAAACAGAATCCTAATAACAGGATTGAGGCCTGTCTAGATTTATTCATTCATAAAAAAAATAAATATATGCGAAGGGGGACCCCCCCCAAAAAATGGAATTATCTTTTGAAGCGTGGGCCCCTTGTAGTACACTCAGAATTTGTTCCTCTGGATCAAACAATCAAAGTTTTTATCTGGAAGTTTTGAGACAGTTGTGTCATGATTTGCAAAAGAAACGTCCCAAGTTGTGGCAAACAGGTGACTGGTTCTTTCACCATGACAACACACCTGCCCCCACCACTCTGAGTGTTCTACAGTTTTTGACCAAAAATGGCAGGACCCCCGTGCCCCACCCTCCCTATTCACCTGAGCGACTTTGCTTTGTTTTCCCAAATTTAAAAAGTTCTCAGAGGGAAACGTTTTGCCGATGTGGAAGAGGTGAAACAGAAACAGCAGAAGCACTAAAAGACACCAAAAGGTACAAGTTCAAAAGTTGTTTTGAGCAGTAGGAAAAGAGTCTCAATAGATGTATTGCCTCAAGCAGAGAGTACTTCAAAGGTGACTGAAGTTTAAACATGTAAGAATAAATTCACAATTTTTTATAAACAGATTCCGAGTTTTGGGGGGCCCCTCCTTGTACATTAAGGGCCTACCATGTGTCAGACATTGTGAAAAGGGACAAACAAGTCCCCTGCCCTCAAGTGGTTTCCAGTCCAGGAGGAGAAGCACTTTGGAGTTTCCAAGTACTTGCAAATTCACTATCATAGAAACCTTGTGAAAAGGCTTTGTTATTAATCGTTAATAGCTACCATTTTTGAGAATTTGGATTTCATGATCTCTGATCTCACGATCTAACACCCCGAACAAATATGGTTGAGTCTTGGTCAAGGTCACATGTTTGGTAAGCGGTGCCAGGATTCAAACCAGATCCATTTACTATCAGAAGAAATTATCAGTCTACTCCACTGTCTGCCTCAGTAATAGGGGTCATTTCAAAACCACGAGAGGTGGCAAAGTGGAGTCACCAAGGAAGATTTTAAAGTTGAGAGAACCGGATAGAAAAAGGCATGCAGGGGGAAGGGAGGCCACAGACCAGGCATCTGGAGGGAGGATTGAGGGTTAGGGAAGGTGGTGAGTGGGGCCAGGGCTGGGGCAGAGGGACAATCACTGTCACAGATGTGCTCTGAACTGCCCATAGGAAGGAAGGAAGAGAGGGAAAAGCAAAAAGACACTCAAGAAATGGGGGATTAGAGCCAGGCGTGGTGGCTCATGACTGTAATCCCAGTCTTTGGGAGGCAGAAGCGAGAGGATTGCCTGAGTCCAGGAGTTCGAGACCAGCCTGGGCAACACGGCAAGACCTTGTCTCTACAATAAATCAAAAAACTAGCTGGGCATGGTGACATGCGCCTGTAGTTCCAGCTACTTGGAAGGCTGAGGTGGAAGGACCACCTGAGCCAAGTAGGTTGAGGCTGTGGTGGCCGTGAGCGTGCCACTGCACTCCAGCCTGGGTGACAGAGTGAGACTCCTACACAAAAAAGGAAAGAAAGAAAGAAAGAAAGGAGAGGAGAGAACAGAAGAGAAGAGAAAAAAAGAAAAGAAATGGGAGATTGGAAACAAGAGTGCTTTGATGCACGTTGGACTAGCTGCAGCTGCAGTCAGAATGGAGCATACCCTCCCTGGAGGTAAGTCTATTAGACAAGGGTCCACAGAGTGAGAGGCAAGCGGGGAGGAAAACCTGTTCATGCTCAGGCCAAGGCTCGGGGACTTGGAGAATGGAAGAGAATCAGGGGTCCTCGACGGGCTGTGAAAGTTATGCTACTGAGGTTGCCTCCTCTCAGAAGAAGCCATCAGAAAGGCCCCTGCTCCCTTGGAGAAGGAGAAGCCCAGGACAGGCCGGTGTGGAGGGAATGGGAAGCCCCAGATGTAAAACTGGAGACTGTTAGGGATTTGGGATCGCTGGATTAACTTTGAAAACTGAATTCAAAGCTGGGCACGGTGGCTCAGCCTGTAATCCCGCGCTTTGGGAGGCCAAGGTGAGTGAATTGCCTGAGCCCGCGGGTTCGAGACCTGCCTGGGCAACTTGGCGAGACCTCATCTCTACAATAAATCAAAAAAAATTAGCCGGGCATTGTAGCACACGCCTGAGGTTCCAGCTACTTGGAAGGCTGAGGCAGAAGGATCGCCGGAGTCCAGCAGGTCGAGGCTGTGGTGGCCAGAAGTGTGCCATTGCCCTCCAGCCTGGGTGACAGAGTAAGACTCCAACTCAAAAAAAAAAAATGAAAGTTCTCTGCTGCCTGGCGAGGCTCACACGCCATTTCTTTGGGGTCACCTCACTCGGACATCAGTGAGAGGCTTGAGGCAAGATTCTGACTGATAGCCCTCAAAGCACTCCATGGCCCAGCAAATTACAAGTGGGACAAAACACAGAAAACCAGCAGTTGGCAAGCTACCATGAGAAGGCCTTTCTTCTTTTGCAATTCCCTGCATTGTCTTTATAATAAAAATGGTAGGGCTGGGAGCGATTGGGTGGGATGGGGAGATGCCACAGCATAGCTCCACCATAAGGAAGGTTAAGCCATACTGCCATTGAATTATGACATTTTGTCATGCCACAAGTCACTCGCCCAGGCAGATCCTCCACCAATCTCAAGGGTGCTGACCTTAGGATGTTGCTATGATGTCCTAGGAAAGCAACTTTTGACCTCTGTTAAAGAAAAGATTACCCTAACACTTGTTACAATGGCAAGGAAGACTGTATTCAAACTATTGCAATAGGGGAGACAGACTGGGCTCAACTCTGAATACAACAAAGGCAAGGGGGGATTTATAGCCAAGGAGGAGAGTGAGGGGATCAGTGGATGAAAAATTACTAAGAGGGGACATCAAGGATAGGAAATTTTGGCCAGGCACGGTGGCTAATGCTTGTAACCCCAACACTTTGGGAGGCCGAGGCAGGAGGATCACTTGAGCCCAGGAGTTCAAGACCAGTCTAGGCAACATAGCAAGACCTCATTTCTACACACACACACACAAAAAAAAATTAGCTGAGTGTGGTGGTTTGCACCTGTAGTACCAACTACTTAGGAGGCTGAGGCAGAGGGGTTGCCTGAACCCAGGAGGTTGGGGCTGCAGTGTGCTGTGATTGTGCCGCTGCCCTCCAGCCTGGGCAACAGAGACCTTGCCTCAAAAATAAAGGATAGGATTTTTTGTGTTAAACTACCTTAAGTGTTAAACTACCTTTAAGTGTTAAATAAAAATTACAGGAGGCCATTGTTTTGGACTAAGTTTCTGCACTAGTCCAGTTCTTTCCTGTCTGCTCAGCTCATTACAACACTCATTCTGTTTTGTAGGATGAAGTGCTACCCAATGAAAGAATCACAAATGCAATCACAATCTTAAAAATGTTAAGGTTGCAGATAACAGAATGAAACCACTTTTGTCAGACCCAGACAACATAGGGTTGGAAGACATGGAGAGGAGGCTCATGTTACATGTCTGAGATAAGAACTGTTCCCAAAGACTTTCTAAAAACCCCACAAGAAACTCTTTTACATCCTTCATATATCTCATGTGTAACATTCTTCAGGCCTGCAGTAATTCAGATAAGATGCTCTGGAAAGAACACTTGTCCAGTAATGCATCTCCACCAACGAACAGATAATAACTCTGACTTGGAGACTCTGGAACCAATTTACTCTGTTGCTCAGCAACTTATGTGAGCCACTCCCTTTTTGCTAACAAAAGCCTCCCTTGCCCTTTCCTCACTAGACGTACTGGTGGCTTGCCATTCCATGCATTCTGGGTTATAGTCCTCATTTCTCATTCCGGAGTAAACGCAACATATTTAGAGATAATTTTCTCTCGTCTTCTTCTAGGTTGACAAAACTAAATGTGTTGTAATTTTGTCTTTCGACATGGATTCTTGATAAAGGCAGACCAAGATGATCACCAAGGGTAGGGTGTGAGGAACTTAATCAGATATGGGAGGTGATCAGATATCCAGGGGGGAGGGATGACTTCACAGGATTCTTTGCTAAGATTAGGCTATTCAGGCCTAGTCCAAAAGGGGGCTCAAAAGACCCTGTCTAAAGTTTGGTCAAGGAGGATCTCTGTGATCTCTAACAAACTGAGATCCTGAACGCCTGTCTTGATATAACTGTAGCCCAGGTAACGATATTTAAAGGGTCACCTCTGTTTTTTTAAAGACAGGGTCTCACTCTGTCACCCAGACTGGAGAGCAGTGGCACAATCATAGCTCACTGCAGCCTCCAGCTCCTGGGCTCAAGTGATCCTCACACCTCAGTCTCCCAAGTAGAAGGGAGTACATGTATGTGCCACCATGCCCAGCTAATTTTATTATTTGTTGCCAAGGCTGGTCTCAAACTCCTGGGCTCAAGCAATCCTCCCGCCTTGACCTCCCAAAGTGCTGGGATTACAGACGTCAGTCACTTGTGATTTCTAAAAAGCTGAAATTCTCTGCTGGGCCTGCCCATGTCATGGCACCTGCATCTTTTCTGTAAGTGTTGGCAGGGAGCTAGGGAGGGAATAAATACATCCCTAGGAAGGCCCTGGGTTTTCCCAAGAGTTTGTTTGTTTATCTATCTATCTATTTGAGTTGGGGTCTATCTATCTATTTATTTATTTGAGTTAGAGTCTCACTCTGTCGCCCACACTGGAGTGCAGTGGCACGCTCCCAGCCACCGCAGCCTCGACTACAGGCGCGCGCTACCACGCCCGGCTAATTTTTTTTATTTATTGTAGAAACGAGGTCTCGCCAAGTTGCCCGGGTGGGTCTCGAACCCGCGTGCTCAGGCAATTCACTCGCCTCGGCCTCCCAAAATGCTGGGATTACAGGCTGAGCTTCCCAAGAGTTTAAGTCTCCGGAAGTCGGAGCCGTGAAAAAGCCCTTCCATCCACGCGAGGCCCGCACCCAGACACAAGCTCGGCCGCTGACGCGCGTAGGGCCCATCCCGTCCCGCCTCGGAGCTCTTCCCACCAGCACTGAGGCATCTCACGGACTGCTGCCGGAACCCACTGTGCCCGCCCCGCCCAGCGCACACCAGCATGATTTCCCTCCCGCCGCGCGCTTCCGGGATCGCGTCAGAATGGCGTCAGAGGCGAGCGCCCCCACGTTGCGCATGCGTAGAAGAGACCTAGCGCCTGTGTCCCAAGAGCTGAGCCGACGCGTTCCCAAGTAGTCTAAGTGATCCCAGGGCTCGCGCTGCCCCGCCCCCTCGAAGATCAGCCAATAGGCGCGCAGGATCCGCCCCATGACGACGCGGGCCCCGCCCCTGGAGACGGGCGCCACGCAGCCGTCACCCGCCAGGGGAGTGAAGGAACTGAGGGGTGTGGGGCTGCCGCCGGCCGGGCCTAGGGTCCGCTGCGCGGCCGTCATGAAGCTTACGCGGAAGATGGTCCTGACCCGTGCCAAAGCCTCAGAGCTGCACAGCGTACGCAAGCTCAACTGCTGGTGAGGCGGAGAAGGGAGACTCCCGCCCGGCACGTCCGCCCCGCGGGTGGGGAGCGGAGGGGCCTGGAGTGGGGGTCGCCTCGGCCAGTCACTGCCCCAGGCTAGCCCCCGCGGCCTGCCTAGCCTGCCTGGTCCTGGGGCCCCCAGCCTCGAGGGGTTCCCACAGCCCAGGCGGCCGTTGGCAAAGATCATTCCAGCATTTCTAGGCTCCCTGAGCGGTGATGTTGAGACATAGTCTCCAGCGTGCCTCCGTTGCTCCACACGAGTGAAATTATCTTTAGGACTTGCAGTGGGCTTTCAGACAGCGGCAGTGGGCAGATGATGGTGCCCTCTGCGGAGGGGTGTGACATTTGAATTGCCAGTCTGCTGATAGGGTGGAATATCCGCCAATTAACTCCACTTCAGAAAGATAATTAAGACTCTAAAAGAATGAGTCCCGAAACACATTGGGAATTGCCTACTGGGGGACGGCTGTGTCCACGGTACTCGCTGTCTGGCAGGTGCCAGGAAGCGACAAGGGACATGGGTGCTGCGGGATCGATGCAAGCAGGTCTCACCGTGCCAAGAAAGACCAGAAGCTTCTAAAGGAGGCAGCTTGGAGTTAAGGCCTGAAAGACCTACAGGTGTCCCCTGGGAACTCACTGTGCAGGTGGGGAATGAGGGCACAGCCAGAGCACACTCTTGCTCTCTGTGATGTTAGCAGACTGACTAGAGTGTGTGAGCTATGCGTGTTCACTATAAAGCCTTTCTCTTGGCTCTGGCACATCTGGGTGTTTGGACCACAATTTCCTTGTGTCATTTCCTTCAATAATGCATTTCTTTGTTTTGTGGCACGGGATGGTCAATACTTTAAGCAGGGAGAAACAACAACCCTATTTCAGGCTTTTAAAGTTTGCTTCATACATTGCATGTTTAACCTTTGAATTTGGCCTCTTATAAATAGTCTGTTGTTTATGTCAGTGAAGGAAATTAACCTTCTGCTATTCAATGACCATGAGAATGAGTAAATATTTTTTTGTCGTACAAATGTAGTAAAGCCTACTGCTCCTTAGACACCCCCCAAGCATCAAACATATGGTTTTGTTGAAAATCTACCAGGAAACAATTTTGACACCTTTGCCAGTTACCTGGGCAACCTTTCTTTTTTACTGTGTCGTTAAAATTATGTAATCTTAAGGTTTGTAGGCAGTCATCGTTTATTTTTGAAATGTTTGTTTTCAGTATTTTTATTCAACTTTAACAAAATTAAAGTACGTGTGTCTTTTCTTTCCCCAGGGGCAGCCGTCTCACAGATGTAAGTATTGTGTTGGTCATCTCAAGATGGCCCCATCCCAAAAGCTGTAGCTCCTTCCCCAAGAGAATTGTTAAATTGACAAAGCTGCAGCCATCAATTCATTCCCACACTTAGTACTCTGTTCACTTAGCATTTTTTGTAATGCAGAACCACTAATGAAAAGACAATTTTCTAATGCCTACATTTGCTTGGAAGTTTCTGTAAACATTCCCATCAACAAGACACTCTGTCACTTGCTGGTCTTGCTCACAGAGGAAGGGAGCAGAGTCAGGGGCCTAGAACTTATTCTCACCTGGAAAGGAATCCCAGAAGGGCTGATTCACCTGGTTAAGGAGAAGTGTGGCCGTCTCCTTAGTCTCCTTATCTACCTCCCCTTTTGGTCAGATCCAGCCTCGTGTCTCCCACACCCCACCCCACCAGCCTGCAGAGGGTAAGTGTTGTGGGGGAGAACTTGAGCCTGTGGGTCTGTGAAGAGGTTTCCATTTCCTTTTCTCTTTCTCTCAGTCCTAGGATGAATGTCCCTTACACAGGGATGTGTGCCAATCATTTTTTTTTCCTTATCATCCTTTGTTTTGTAACTTAAACTATACTTTTCCTTAAAACAAAATGCTGCTGAGTGTCTGGTCCAGACACATTCTGCCTCATGCTGTAGCTAGAATGCTGCATATTTAACAGCAAACATATAAAAGTACTGTGACCAGAGACTTGAATCCCTCACACATTATGAAGCATTCTGCCCAGATTGTGCACTTGTTGAGGTCTGTCCCAGACATGACTGTGGTCTGAGAGCCAGTCTCAAGCCTGTCTCCCTTTCAGCCTGGCTTTGTTGGCAAGGAGGGACTTCCGCTCCTTCCTTATATCTTGGAGGCAGCAAGAAGAAAGTCTGTCCCAGCACAGGGGACCTTGAGGTCCCCTTTCCTGACATCCTCTGAGGGCATCTGAAGTAATGAATACTCTGTCTCTACAACTGGTGGCCTTTGATAGCATGATGCCATTTTAAAATTGTGTATATATGAGGAAAGAGTGTGCAAGTGAGCATGAGTCTCACGCTTCTTAAGTTTGGGGGAGCATTGGCTGCATATGCACACATCTATGTGTGAGCACACAGGGCATGACACAACCCAGCATGCTCACATGTATTTCTTCTGAGTGCCCGTGCTAAGCGACTTTTTTGCCAGTCACGTTCTTTTCCTTCTAGATTTCCATATGCCGGGAAATGCCCAGCCTGGAGGTGATCACCCTTAGGTACCGCACTCCTGCCGTCTTGCCAAGCCTGGGGCGTGAAAGCTGGGAAATAGTCTCCATCCCTTCTGTGGGCCCGAGGGCTGAGGTCACCTGGAAACGCCCAGAAGTCGGGAGAGTGGCTTCTGGAGGTGGAGGAGCAGGGCTGTGAGAGCCAGGCAGCCCCTGCAGCTCCAGGCTCCACCTTCCTCCCTCAGGGTTACCCTGGGCCTCCTGTGGCTTCCGTCCCTTGCCAGCCCTGCCCGTCCTCTGCCTCTGTGCTCCAAAAAGTCATCTCTGCACTCCCTGGCCACAGTCAGCAGGTGGAGCTCCTGTGATGAGCAGCCTCCCCGGCTGCCCTCACAGTGGCAGTGTCTGCCCCCAGGGACTCCAGTGTCTCAGCCTATCTTGCCCTCTTGGCTTCATAACTGCCAGGAGTCCCCAGTTCCTTTACATCCCATGACCTGTCATTGCTAGCAATCCCTCTCCTGGGAATCATTGTTCTTCCGACAGATCAAGGAATTTAATGAGCCAAAAGTTCTTATGGGAATTTAGGTCACTTGGCAAGTATGGGGGTATCTGGGGAGGGGAAGAACTCCCTGTGCCCCTGAACCCCCTCCCGCCCACTTGACCTGAGGAGGAAGCTGACATTTATAGCTCACACTGCCCCCAGATGCCGGGTGGGTACCTTCTGCAGTTCCCTCATGTGACACCTCACAAAGAGCTAAACCCTCAGGGAAGGCAGACTCCCTGTTAGGTGGTTCAGAAGGTTTCAGACTCACCCTCTGGGAGGGGCTATTGTAGGTTTTGATCCCTGTGCCAGCGGCTGTGACCAACAGCTTCCTTGATCACGCAGCCCTGCAGGCGGGCCAGCCCTTCTCATCCCTGGGACTCTTCTGGCCAGTTCATTTTTCATTACACCGTCTGAAGTTGGTGTTGATGCCTGTATCCAGTCTGATGCCCACCATGGGGCTGAGGCTTGTCCACCTTGTATCCAGGACCCCCTCCTCCCGCAGTGCTGGCACAGCCTGTCCTGCCTGTGCCTTCTTGCCGAATGAGTGAATGGATGGGTTTAGAACCGTTCTACTGATCAGATCCAAGACCTCCTGCCTCTTGGCTACCTACCTCAGGCAGAGCATGGGTCTGCTCTGTGCCTTGGTTTCCTTATCTGCAACATGGAGAGAATATAAGTATTCATTTCACAGGACTGATGAGGAGTGGCTGCAGTCACGACATAGAGCATCTGGCAAGTGTGCAGGCATTAGTTGCCCACTGTTGATGCTATGGTTATTGTGAAGTTGGGAATTTTAGCCCCTGCCTCAGAAATAAATAAATGTATAACTTTTGGTTCCCCCAGAATGACAGGAAACTTGAAGTGGGGTGTGGATTTAGCCCTGTCTACCACACACGACTGAGGGAGAGTTGCTTCTCAGCCTCTCTGAGCGTCAGGCTTCTCCAGTACAGTGGGGGTTCTGGTCACATGTTGGGAAGAAGGGGACACCCAAAGTGTCTGGCCCAGCACAGGTACACAGCACCTGGATGTCCGACTGTGGTGGAATTGAGTGGGGACCACCACGGTGTGAGAATTGCCACATGCACGTTGGCCTCTGAGATGAGGTCATGGCATTGGCCTTAACACCCATGGGTGGAGAGCAGTGGAGGAGGAAGACGAGGGCACTGCCTGGGGGGATGTGTCCTGTACTTCATGCTGCCTGTGCCTCAGGCAGTTCCCTGATGGAAGGATCCCATAGCCTTAGTTTTTTGCTCTTGGTAAAGTGGATCTGCCTCCAATCTAGACACTAAGTGAAACAATGCAGAGGACAGATTTGGCAACCTCTTTGCACCAGAAGCTGCATGATGAGTACTCAGTGTGGCAGGCAGCCCTGGGGGACCAGCCCTCCCCTCAGAGTACGTGCTGGACATGAATGCAGCTCTGCATGCAGAATGCAGCAGCTGGACTGGCATGTCTGGTCCCTGGCTCGTGGGAGAATGCATGGCCATCTTTGCATGAGGGGACAGGCATTTGGCTGTGGAGGGGATTGTGGGGAAGGTCTTCAGTGGGTGGGTTAGACCAGTATGTCCCTGCTGCATACTGCCTTGTGTTTTTGTATCTTTCATGTGATCCCTTCCTGTAGAACAGAAGTTAAGCCTGTTTCCTTTGTTTCTTTATTGTGGGGCCTTGGCTCTGTGTGACGTGGCACCTGCGTGAATTTTTTGCCATGAGGTTTCTGGCCACTGCTTTGGAACAGTGATGTATCCTTGGGAAGCCCTTGTTCCCTCCCTGTGGAGGAGGATGAAAGTTCCCTCCAGCAGCACCCTGAGATGGATTACTAAGGAGCTGGGGCCGAAAGGCTGCCCCTGGGACCCGCTCCGACCCACCTTCCAGTTCAGGGACCCTCCCTCCAAAAGCTTTCTCCTCCATCCTTGGGTCTTTGAGGCATGAAACTTGTTACCTCCAGTGTTGGCCTCCTCAAGAGGCAGAACACCCATGCGTGTCTTGTTCCAGCACTTGTGACAGATGGGACCCTATCCCTAGCCACCCTCCTAACCGTGGTCCTCTACATGCAGTGTCAACAGCATATCAAGCCTGGAGCCCATGAGCTGCTGCCAGCACCTGAGTGAGCTGTACCTGCGGAAGAACTGCATCCCCAGCCTGACCGAGCTCTTCTACCTGAAGGAGCTGCCGCGCCTGCGGGTGCTGTGGCTAGCCGAGAACCCGTGCTGTGGCACCAGCTCCCACCACTACCGAATGACTGTGCTGCGCACCCTGCCCCGCCTGCAGAAGCTGGACAACCAGGGTGGGTGGCATGATCAGTGACTTGTGCAACAGAATTTCCCACCTGTCCTCTTATCCTTTCGGTAGATCCCTGGTCAGGCAGGTTGTAGAGTCTCCTCCATGCCATCTCCTCAAGGAGCAACCCCCAGCCTGCACTATCCCTCTGAATTGTCATCCACATGTCCTCTCAGCTAGGTGCGGCGTGCAGTCCCCTGTGATGGACAGGTGCTTATGCCTTGCTGTTGAGGGTTGCTGGGCAGTCTCTCTTCTGCTCCTGTGAAGAGCAGTGCAGCTTTAGACATGGCTCACTGTCCTGTGTGACTCTAGGGTGGCCACTGCTGCAGGCAAGGGTTCCCGCCACTTCTTCCAGCCCAAGGGGCCCACTATCACGCTCTCCCCACTGGGGGTGCATGGGGCTTATTGTGATTCTGACACATAGCTCTTTGGTCACCCATGGGAGAGTCACTCATGATTGTGGCCTCAGTTACCCATAAAAGGGTCACTTGTGACTGGCCTGTCGCCCATGAGGGAGCTGCTCACATGGCTGTGTCCAGGTGTGCTTCCCCTGCTGAAAGTCCCAGCTCCCTGTGTTCCTGGGGGCTGTTCCTTTTCTTGTTAACCAACAGGCATTCCTAGCAGGCTGGTTTCTTTTCTTGTCAGTTATATGGGCACAATTATTTTCTCTCAGGTAAATGATTCTATTGTAAATAAACTTCAAGGAAACTAAGTCATGTGAGTGAGATAGAGTAAGTGTAGCATAGTCTCTTTT
>CAUYQG010181137.1:0-13885 GCA_963574415.1 Tarsius wallacei
TATATTTATATATGAATATAATAAATTATATCTATAACAAAATCAGAGTCATAAACGTGGCGAGAAACCACTGGAAGGAGTGCTAGAGAGTAGGTCCACGTTCTTACCTAGTGGTTCACGTCACTCAATACCTTTGCCTCATGGGAATAAATGTGCGACATCAAGAATGCCATGCCAGTTTCGGATCACAAACGAACTGTTAAAAACAGAGCCCGCGGAAATAAGGGTAGCGAGCCCGAAAGGAGCAGAGCAGACAGACCACAAGCCAGCGGCGTGGCGGGCTCTCGTTTTTGCTTTAGACAGTGCTCCGGAATACGAGGAACCCGGACAATTCCACAAGGGGTTTCGATCAAACGTTAAGTCGCCAGAGGCTCCATTAGCAACCCGCTGCACATGAATTACCTCAAGTCGGCGACCTGGGTGTAGAGAAGGACTGGGACCCGGCGGGTCGCCTCCTCAGCGGCGCGGACCCTCGAAGCTGCAGGCGGCTCCGAGAAGCCCCACGCGGCGCGTCCTTGGAGCCCTCCTCCGCCTCCGGCCCCGCCCACTCCGGCCCGCCCCGTCTCAGGCCCCGCCCGCCCCGTCTCAGGCCCCGCCCACCCCGAGCCCGCCTCTGCCGCAGGCCCCGCCCTGGTGTCGTCGCTACCGCGGAGCAGAGGATGACGTGAGGACAGAGTCACGGACAGCTCCTCGGGTCGCGGCTGGGCCGGCCGTTCCCACAGCCCTGGAGTCCGACGTGCGCAGCGGCACCTCTCGGAGCTCCTCTGCCACCGACCTCTCGTCCTCCTCCCGGGCTGGGCCGCCCCCTGCGCGGCCCCTGAGGCTCCTGGCACGGCCCCGCGCTCGGCTGCCGCCCTGGCGCGCGCCACACTGTCGTCCCCGGACGGGCGCGGACCGGCTCGGCCCGGGCGCCGGCGGCTGGGGAGGGGGCGCTGGCCCCGGGGCCGCGCATGCGCCGCCACCAGCTTGGGGCTGTCAGTGGAGGGCGAGTGCTGGCTCGGAGGGGAGGCGACGCCCTTTGGGGCCAACGGGCCGCGAGCCGAGGCGGCGGTGGGAACGACTCATCCCTTTTCCAGCCCCGGGGCGGGGCTGGGGTCGGGGTCGGGGCTGGTGGGGGCCCCGCCCCCGTCTCCTGGCCTGCCCCCTTCATGGGCCGCGATGATGGCGGCCCTGTACCCGAGCACGGACCTCTCGGGCGCTTCCTCCTCCTCCCTGCCTTCCTCCCCATCCTCTTCGTCGCCGAACGAGGTGATGGCGCTGAAGGATGTGCGGGAGGTGAAGGAGGAGAACACACTGAATGAGAAGCTTTTCTTGCTGGCGTGCGACAAGGGTGAGAGCTAGGCCCCTTTCTCCGCCCCCGGACGCCCCTGCCCTCCACCCCCTTGTCCTCTCCCCTGCCCTGCCCCAGCTTCCTCCGGGCGCTCGGTCTCCCCCAGGCGCCGAGCATCTTCCCGCCGCGCCGGCCGCCTCCCTCGGGCATCCCCGCACCGCCTCTGCCCGGCGAGTGGAGCGGGGGGCGCGCCCTCCGAGCGCAGCACCGGGGAGGGGGGCGGCTCTGACCGGGCCTCCCTTCGCGGGGTCCGGTGTTGAGGTAGCGCCGTGGGAGCCCCGACCCCAGAGTTTTAGCCCTTCTGTGCTACTGACCACGTGAAAGACCTGGTCTGTCTCTCCGGTTCTCGGTTTACCTCGGGGAGCCGAGAGGCTTGTTTCGGCCTTTGCAGTCCGAAAATTCCATGAGCTTGCCTTAAGATTCCTCGTATTGAGGCTCTCACCTGGTTTTTGTTTTTCTTAAAAACAACATCAAACCTTCTGTGTTACTTCGCTTCAGCTGCCCAGTGCCTTGGCCAGGGACTGTGGACTGACAATAGGTGTCTGAATATCCTAGATGATTGAAATAAGGACAGGACTGGAGAAATTCTGCCTTAGTTCCCAAAACTTTGTCCAGATTTATGGAACATCTTTGATAGTTCTTGCTTTTTCTTGGAGAGAAAGGTTTTGTTGCCTCAATCCTTCTTTAGAAGATAAAGATAGTGAAAAATCATTCCAGGAATTACGGGACAAAAATATGTGGAATATGTTTAGTGGGTTTTAAGTCTAGAAATTGATCATTTTTATGGCCATATCGAATCATTTCACGTAAGTGTGCTTTCTAGTGATGCATATAATAAATGAAATAGGAAATTGTCCTAAGACTGTTTTTATTTCCTACATGAAAAAAATACTAAAATTTTATATTTCTAAATGTATGCAGCTTGCTGTACAATGGCCATATTCACGTGGGAAAACTGTTACAACCACGCAAACTTCCAAAGAGCAGTTTACACTATGGAAAGATGAACTACAGAGGATTTTTTGTTTGGATGTGTGTTAATAAATGACAGCCCCCGAACCTCTCTTATTGCTTTTGGAATAGGATTTTATTTACACAACTTTTTGAAAACACATTGACATGTAAACAAAGTCCACCTATGTCTGTTGTCAAACCACTTTTATGTTCTTATGTAATAATATTAGATATTATGAAAGCATTAGTTAAAGTTCGCCTTGGACACAACTTTGCATAGTTCTGGAAATGTAAAGAAACATAGCATATATATTTATAACACCACAAAAATATGGTGTATAGATTATGTAAAACTATTTAGTATTGCTAGAGTAGCTTACCTGAGTTCTCTTCCCTCAAAAATCCTCTGTATGGGGAAGAGGGAAAGATTGTGTTTTACTAGAGTGAGAAAGTGGTTGCTATATCTCCTTCAGCTCACTGTGCTATGGTTTTTTATAGCAAACAGAAAGTATGTTAAGAAAGGAAAGTTGATATTTCTGTCAAACTGAGGACAGAGAAATAAAATGGAATATCGTTGAGTAGGTACTTATATGGTGTGTATATTTAGGATTATTGCATGACATATCTCAAGCAAAAGAGTTTTAATTTACAACAATTTAAAGCCTATCCAGCAGTGCTAGTTGAAACACCTTGATACTCTGTCATTTTCACATTTTATAACACCGTTAAGATCCTTGGAAATGGCAGGCGTGGTGGCTGAAGCCTGTAATCCCAGCATTTTGGGAGACCGAGGTGAGTGGATTGCCTGCGCCCTTGGGTTTGAGACCAGCCTGGGCAACTTGGTGAGACCTCGTCTCTACAATATATCAAAAAGTTGGCTGGGCATGGTAGCGCACGTCTGTATTTCCGAATACTTGGAAGGCTGAGGTGGAAGGATCGCTTGAGCCCAGCAGGTCAACGCTGGGGTGGCCATGAACGTGCCACTGCACTCCAGCCTGGGCGACAGAGTGAGACTCCAACTCAAAAATAAATAAATAAATAAAAGATCCTTGGAGAGTTTTGGCTTTTGGGGGTGGGGTGGAAACTAAATATCATGTTTTCTCTGTAAATTAAACATGTAAAAAGTGAGTGAGATAAATTGGTTTTTTCTGCTTCAGGCATAGTAAAACAAGTTCTTGAGTTAGAATTGGGAAAATGGCATAATTCTTACACATACTTATGGTGTACATTTAAAAATTTGAGTTATAGGAATACTTTTTGTTTACATGTTTGTATTCACCTTTTTTAGTGTTACCCAAACAAAATCTAACAGGGAAAAATTTTCCTGAATTAGCAGTAGCTCACACTATTACATTGGTGCCTTCATCGGACCAAATGGCAAATATTTACTAAAGCAGCTATGGAGTAGAGTGCTCATACTTTTCATGGATGATTTCATTTAATCCTCCCAACCCATGAGCTATACCTGTCGTTATCCTCATTTTATTTTTAATTAACTAATTAATTAATTTAAGGGACAGGGTCTTGCTCTGTTGCCCAGGCTAGAGTCACATAGCTCACTGTAGCTTCAGTTCCTGGGCTCAAGCAATCCTTCCACCTCAACCTTCAGAGTAGCTAGGACTACAGGTGCCCGCCACCACACCTGACTAATTATTATTATTATTTTTTAATGTTTGTAGAGATGTGGTTTTACTATGTTGTCCAGGCTGGTCTTGAACGCCAAACGATCCTCTCACCCTGGCCTCCAAAAGAGCTGAGATTACAAGTGTGAGCCACTGTACTCAGCCCTCATTTTATAGATAAGAAAAATGAGGCTTAGCGAAATTTTAAAATTATTTGCACAAGGTTACATTGGTAAGAAAGTAGTAGAATTGGGATCTATCTTGAGCCTGCACTCGTAACCACTATGTTATATCTGTCTGATTGTAGTTGAATGAATGAAAAACTGTGTTAGAAAAGGCACATCCACATTTGGACTTACTAGTTAAAATCACATCTGCTATATATGATATCTGTGTATTACATTTGTCCAATAAAGGTAAAAAGCAAGCATAGTACTTCAGTAGTAACAGAGCAAATCAGCTCTATGGTGTTCTAAAACATTTCATTCTTTTTATTTAGCATTCTTATTCTTATTCTGCATGTGAAAAATGTTCATAACATACTCTAGGAAAAATTTAGGAATTCCTAAAGCAAAAGTTGTGGAGACAAGATTGTTATGTGTACATTAGTGGATGGATTGTCCTTTGAAAGGTATATACAGGTTAAAGAGTAAACAAAACATGTAACAAAAAAGGAGAAGATTTTATAGTTTGTCATAGCTCCCCTTTATGTAAACGAGTTCAATAGATTTCGGCAACTAGTGATCCAGGTAGCAGCCACTTAGTAATGGCTCTCACTGATCTACAACGTGGGTCATGATCATATCAAAGGCAACACTAAATCCTTTCTTTGTATAAAATTTAGAACAAATAAATTGAAAGTTCCTGTGCCAATGAAATAAAGTTAAGTCTGCCCCACCCCCATGAAAGAAATTCTCAGAAAGTATATTCATGTTCTTTTTAGACATAGCACTCTATAATTCAAAGGTAAAAGTTAATTAAAACAAGAGCTGGCTCCAAATATGTTGTTTTACGAAATATTAAGTAGTGATTCTTGCCACCCCTGTCTTTTTCCTGTCTCGCTGAAAGTTAGTATGATAATGAATCTCTTTTATTTGTGGGAATCTATGTATGGTATCACTCAGCCCTGCTGACCAGAGAAAGGGTAAACAAGTTTATTTAGAAAGCACCTAAACTACATATAGTTTGTGTTAACTGTTCCCTTTTAAAATAACTTGAGTTAGCTTTTAGTATATATTGGCAAATGTAAACCTGCATAAACACTTTAATTTGCTGATGATCAGGAATGTTCTTGTGCAGAAAAAGGAAATTTGAAAGGATTCAGCCCCTGCCAACCCTCCATGGAAAGTATTTTAGGACATTTGATTTGCAGTTAATGATTCAGGAGTCTCTTCTTGAAATTTCACCACAGGTTTAGGGGAAGGATGGAGAGAGCAGAATTTCACACTTTGGGGCTCAACCTAATCTCAGTGTCCTGTGTCACCTTTGCGATAAGATTTGCTGTATTGTAAGGAAGAGTGTTTTGATGACCGGATTTCTGCGTAAGCTTTGTGTACCTTTGGTCTAAAGATGCTTTTAAAATGCGCACCATAAAAAAATGTGCAACATATTTGATAGAAGTAATATTAAGCTGCTGTTTTATTAACACCTTAACATATTTAATGGGCCTTTTTTGGGTTTTACCTATTTGAGAAGGGATATTGAAGTGTCATGATGGAGAGGATTGTGGTAGAAAGGTAAAAATGCAGGAAGTACTGCATTTTTACAGAAGAAATGCTGATAAGTTTAATGTTGACAAGTCTTATGTTAGGTATGTTCTTTGAGTTTTGAATACAACTTTTTAGAAAGGAGAAATGAAAAGGGTACTACAGGCAACATTCTTTTTTTTTTTTTTTTGAGTTGGAGTCTTACTCTGTCCAGACTGGAGCACAGTGGCATGCTCCCGGCTACCTCAGCTTTGACCTGCTGGGCTCCAGCGATCCTTCCGCCTCAGCCTTCCAAGTAGCTGGAACCACAGATCTGCATTACCACGCCTGGCTAATTTTTGTTTTATTGTAGAGACGAGGTCTCACCAAGTTGCCCGGGTGGGTCTCGAACCCACAGGCTCCCAAAGTACTGGGATTACAGGCTGAGCCACAGAGCCTGGCTACAGGCAACGTTCTACAAACATTTCACAGCTTGTCATATTCTTAGCACTTAAGTGCTTAAGCTTTTCAAATAACCAATGTTTTAGAATGCACTAGTTGAGAAATGTTGCTGTAGGGAATGGCTCATTGTTATTTTAACAACAACAAGACTCAAGTTGCCAAAATCTTGGTGGCCAATTCATCTATACCAGACTAGTCACTGAGCAGCTAACTGCCAGATAGTTCTATAATACTGGCATTTCGTTGTAGTGATCTCACAATTGTGTTTCTTTATATTATGTTTACTTTACTGGTCTTTTTCATGTTATCATCAAGATATACTTATTAAGTTCTTAGTTGTGTTAAGACATGGGAAAAGTGCTTTATCAAGAAATTACTGACTATATCTATGTAATGGAGATGCTCCCTTGTGCTCTAGTGAGGAGCAGTAAGGAAACAAAGCTATGTTTAGGTAGAATCTATCTGTCTGAAGTGGAAAAAGCAAATGCCACTTTAACTTAAATGGCCTATGTGATTTAGAAGATGGGCTATTCCTAGTATAGAGTCAATCTTTTATCTGGACAGTTAAAAAAAATGTGTAACCCGAACCAAATTTTTATACCTTGTATATTACAAACTTGGAAGGAAGAGTGTTAAAAGGATAAATTTGGAGGATTTGTTGCAACTGAAAAATAATTCCTCTTCTGTCTTGCTGCCAATGCTATAACCTTCTTTATTACCTAACTCCATCAAATTTAATGATACTGAGAAGTTTAAGATCTAGGATTAGTAGCTTGATAGGTAATAAGAAGTTCAAAAGCTATTATTTACCACTAAGAGGTGGTAAATAATAGCTTTAAGGAACCTAAGTGAAATATCAGGACTGAAGAATTCCAGCACCAGTTAAATATAATTCAGAGATTCAGTAGAATTTCTTTGGGTGCCAAATCTTTGTGATCTGTAAAGTGATGATTGGCACTTATTAATAGCTTCTGTTAAGTTTTAAAAATAACTCATGTTTATTTTCTGGTCATATTTGTTCTATCACTAGTTCCTTTTTTTTTTTTTCAAGTTTAACTTATATTGACCAATATGCTTTTCCAATTTTATCAATATATAGAAATCAACTGTATGTGAGATTAAATTTAAGCAACACAATAAATTCTTTATGAAACTGTGTTGCTATATATACCTGATATAAACTAAAAGTTTTAGACAACTGGTAATATCACTGTGAATCGGCTGTCAATTTATACCACACTCTATCTACAAAACAAACATTGCTTCTGACTGTCCTTCTAATAGTCAAATTCAAGAATATGCTGTTTATGATTTTTGTCAACAGATTTACTATAAAGTATCAGCATTACCTTTTATGCTATAGTATATTTTTTCCCACAGCAGTGTGAATCTTTGCTCTTTTGTTAAATGATATTCATTATCATGGATAGTCCTCATTAAGATTTATAAACAACTAAGAAGTTATGGTAATAATTATCTTTTTTCAAAAATAGTCTAAGTAGTATGAATAGTTTGGCATATCATGTTTTTTAATATCTTCAATTTTGAAGGTTTCATTCCTGATATATGATTATAAATACATCGGGGTCTGTAATATTGGGTTTTGCACCTTTGATAAAACTACATTTTAAATCATTTTCACTGTAAAAGTCTACGTATATATTTTTTCTTTTTAGAATTTGATTCAAACTAATTTGAAGTTTACTGTAGAGTTAACATTTGTACCAGCATTTTCCTTATTTATATTTCCTTGTCCAGTAATTGAATTTGATCATGTCTTTATATTTTTTTACACCATCATTTTTTCTTATCTTAATAAAATTTTGTTTTTAGCATCATTGGTAATATTTCAGTTAGAATGTTGCAATTGCCACACTCAAAGTTTGTTACAGAAACTTGGTTTGAAAAGCATTACAAATTTTTTGACAGATAAAATGCTCCTGCACTTCACAATTAATTTTGGACTTGGTTAATGTAAAATGAAGCTGATCAACATTAATACTACTATTTTAATGATGGTGAAATTTACCATTCTATGCCAGAAAATCAAATGAAATGCCAGTGAGGGAGAGGCAGAAGTGTGACAGAGAACCATGATAATTTTAAGTGTAATATGATTTGAATTTGTAAAAGATCACACTGGCTGCAGGGTGGAGGGTTCATTGAAAGGGTGGGGCTAGAGGAGGAGTGAGCAAACTATGGCCCACAGACCAAATCTACCTGTTTTTGTGAGGCCTTGGAGTCATAACGGTTTACATTACATTTTATATTTCAAATGGCTAAAAGAAAACAAAAAGAATAACATGTCATAACACGTGAAACGTCTATAAAATTCAAATTTCGGGTCCATAACAAAGTTTTCTTGGAACACATCATTTTTTTACATATGAATGGTCTATGGCTACCCTTGTGCTGAAAGGGCAGAGTTGAGTAGTTGCAACTAAAATGGCACGGCCCATAAAGCCTAAAACATTTACTGTCTAGCCCTTTTTCAAAACAAGTTTGTTGACCCATGTGCTAGGAAGTTGAATAGGAAAAGAATCAGTGGGGACTGAATTCAACATCAGTTTGTGCAGAGGTGACTGGGTGTTTTAAAGAGAGAATAAAGGAATAAGGAGGGGGTTAGTGGGGACTCAGTAGAGTCAGGAAGGGGAAAAATTACAAAACTCGAGAAGTGGGGAGTTGGTGGAGGTGAAATCCCCTGAGTTTGCTGGCACTTAGGGAAGTTAAGCTGCTACCCTCCACAGAGGCTGGGAGATAGGGGCCCTGTCTTCAGGTATTGGCTGGATCAAACAGTAAGTTCTTTTGTCAGCTTTGTTTTTTAAGGCAGGCACTTTAAGAGGGGCTAGGGTCTCCTAGGGATGTGGCCTTGAGCTGTAGGAAACTATGTTTGTGTTTTGTTCGAGTCTTTATAGGCCAAGGTTGAGACTTCGTGAAAAAGGGAGCTCCAAAGAACCTGACCAGTAGTTGGTCAAGGAGAGAATCTTTGTTAGCAGCTATATTAGTTAAGAGGCTATTGTGGAGTCTAGGAGAGAATGGTAGCTTGGACTGGGGATAGCAATATACATGGAGACAAGTAAATGAGTATGGGAAGTATTTTGGAAAGAGGGAGGAGAAGACTTGGTGTGGAATTAGTATATTCCCTGTGGAATTGCTTGAAAAAGATTTCTTTTTCCTTCACTGATGAAGATAACCAGATTATGGTAAACAGATTATGTTGCACTTTCTGTGTGTTACAGTTTAAAAGACAAAAGGTGTATGTAACTCTTGAGAGCAACTTCAGTATAAAATGAAAGGCATTTATATAATTTGTCTGGCATACGCAGGCATTTTGAATTATAATCCTTGCTCTAAACTAGCTTCTTGTTATCTAAGTTTCCTAACCTCTTTTTACTTATATATTCTTACTAAAAATTAAGAATGTTCTGGTCTTTCTGGATGCAGTATATTGTTTAAAATGAATTGCAAATATAAATTTCTGTGGAATGCTTAGCAACCACTCTAGGTTTCCTATAGACTTTGTGACTGTAGCATGTGATTTTTCATTTGCATGAGTGTGTTAGCTGTGGCAGGGTGGAACTTTCTATTTTGGGGTATGAAAAGTATTTATTTGGTTTTCATTTTTAAAGTTTTTTTCTTTTTTTTGTATAGCTTCCTGACTGCAATAGAAATAGTATTTGAAACTTTAAAACTGGAATATATATTTGTGATACAGTTCTTAAACAGCAATCTAAACTTTTAATGTGTAGCAATTATTTTTGTCTATTTGCTATACCTGAAGTGTATAAAATTTTATAAGAAATTTATATAGCTTTTTATACTTTTCTGTCTTATGGTTGACTAAATAATTTGGAAAACTTCTGCTTCAAATCACCTAGATATGATAGCTAGAATATAATAAACATTCATTTAAATGAACAGTTATGCTTTCAAGAAAATAGGGAAATGTCCAGGATACAGAAATGAAGACTGAAAAACAGAGGAGTGTGTGAGCTGACACTATGGCTGCTCCATGGGTGGGGATGTGTTCAGGACACTGCAGGGATGAGTCTTCATGCCCATATGGGAACAGGTTATGAGGCCTTGAGTATGCACAAAGCAGGGAGTTGGAATCAACATCTAAGCATAATACCAAGGTCCTTAAAGGATTGTTCCTTTAGCAATGGGGTAGAGTAGAAGAGTTCAACCACCAGCACATGGAGACTTTTAAGAAGTTTATTTGTCTTAATCTGGGTTCTGATGGGGTAAAAATAAGATTCCCCTAAGACTATATTATGGTCCTGCCTCTTGTTGGCTTGGAGTTCAAATTAATACCAGCTTCAAATAATTACACTGTCATATAGAAACCATAAGATGACTAAAAGCTTAATATAAGGAAATTAAAGCATAAGAAGATAAATGAAAGAAATTTAGATAGGAATCCTGTAAAACTTATAAAAATAAAAACATCATTAAATTTTTAAGAAATCAGTGAATGAATGAGTTAAAGGAGGAATAAATAACTAGAAGGGGTATGTGAAGAAATTACCCAAAATGCAGGAAAGAGAGAGGAAAAATAAATCTTGAGAGAAATAGAAGTTGGAATGAGAAGATCTAACCTAATGTCTAATAGAAGTTGATAGAAAAAGTAACATGGGGATGGAGAAATATTTGAAGAGATAATGGCTGAAAATATTGCAGAATTAATGAGGCATAGAAGTACTTAGATTTAGAAAGTCTAATGAGTTCTAAACAGGATAAATAAAAAATTAATTCTCACTGAGACACATCATGATAACAGAGAAAAGGTAGCAGAATTTTTATGGGTAGTATTCTCTTACTACTAAGATATTGAAATAGATTCACCTGAAATAAGGTTTCAAATGTTATTTTCTAGTAATAGTGATACACTTTCGTTGGTCTATTTTTGGTCACTATTGATGACTAAGAGTGTCACTTTGTGAAGGGTCTGAGAAATTTTTTCCATGGAGCATTAGTGTCTAAGTATTAATTAGTAGTATTGTGAGGAAAATATTTCTTTTCTTTGACTAGTTTTCATCTTGAGCAAACTAAGGAAATAGGGTGTCAAGAAAACTGCCACTCAACTTCTTTAAAAGAAGTTATATATGTGTGTGTGGTGGGGCATTTGGACTTTAAGACCATAGACTAAAAATAATAGCAGGTTTATTTGACACTTTAACAAAATTTGTTACCTGTCTTCCTTATTCACTCATTTAATACAGTTCCAGTATTTTCTCTCTATCATGAAATCATTTATTTCATTTTCCTTCTGATTTCCACGTTGATTGTTCTTTCCTTATTTCTTTTCTTTCTGGTTTTTTTTTTCTTTTGGTTGTTGTTGTTTTTGAGTTGGAGTCTCACTCTGTTGTCCAGGCTGGAGTATAATGGCATGATCCTGACTACTGTAGCCTCGACCTGTTGAGCTCAGGTGATCCTTCGACCTCAGCCTTCCAAGTAGCTGGGACACAGGCACATGCCACCACACCCACTAATTTTTTTATTTATTGTAAAGACAAGGTCTCCCCAGGTTGCCTAGACTGATCTCCAACTCCTAGGCTCAGGCAATCTTCTCACCTCTGCTTCCCACACCTGGGTGAGCCACCACACCTGACCTTTCCCTGTTTCTTATTCATGGACTTCTAAGGAGCAACTATGTTTGCAAGTCATTTAAAATGGTTTATTCCTTTTATGTTTAAAAAGTAAAATGAAACAAAACAATCCCCCTTGCTTTTTTTCTCTATTTGATTAGCATTTCTCTTTTGATTTATTCCCCATATTCTTGTACCAACTGGTCAGCAGACATAGATAGGAGACCCTTGGTGAAAATGATTGCTGCTGTAATTAATCTCATTTTCCCATGTGGGACAATTATTTGTTGTAGGCTATAGTCACCCAGAAGGCAATTTGCCTGCTCTTAACAGGTCAGGCACGAACCTTAGTGTTGCTTTAAGAGTGTGAGCTGAATGTTCCCCAGTTCTTTAATCTAAACAACTTTGTTAGTGAGATGGGGGATGTGTGTGTGATGGGAGGGTGGGAAGAGAGGAGAGGATTTTTGGACACCTTTTCCTTTACTGTACCTTACCACGGCCATATACACGTGCACACTGCTTTTCCAAAGTATGTTTTCCCCTGTAAAACCTCTTTGTAATTACTGTTATGAGATCTCATTTTAACCATTATGATGTATAAATAAATGTGTGTATATATTTGAGATATAAAATGTAATTCCTTTAAGCTTCTTCTATCTTATTTTTCTAGCTTCCAGTCTATGCTTTTGGGCATCCTTTATAAAGTTGGGCATCCTTTATAAAATCTTCTAAAAGTTTCTCTTCTTACTTATGATCATCCCAGTTATGAATTGTAAGCTAATAACTTTTATTTCATACTACACACTTTATAGTTTTCTACTTTTTATGTTTGCAGCAGATGTGCATATTATTTTATCAAGATAAAAGTTTTCAGCAAGGGAATGTTCACATTTTCTGTGTTCATTTCCAGATATAAAAATGAGTTTAGGTTTTTATTATTAATTCAACAAGCAAAGTTTTTCTTTACAGTCATACTTATTTACTATGACATGGATATTAAACATGGATTATGTTTGTATATTGTTATTTAGGTGACTATTATATGGTTAAAAAGATTTTGGAGGAAAACAGTTCAGGTGACTTGAACATAAATTGCGTAGATGTGCTTGGGAGAAATGCTGTTACCATAACTATTGAAAACGAAAACTTGGATATACTGCAGCTTCTTTTGGACTACGGTTGTCAGGTACAAGGCTAGATAATTTTATTCAGTAACTTCTAAGTACTGTTAGATATGCCATGTTTTCTTCTTGTTGTTTTCTTTTTTCTTTTACCTTCCTTCCTTATTTTTCCTTTTCTCTTACCTTTTAATCTCTTTCTTTCATCTTTTATTTGGTTTTGAGCCACTAAAAATTTTTAAAACAAACCAAAAAAAGCCTTTTTGAAAAGTATAATATGTTGAATTGATTATATCTTTTTCCTCTCAACTGTTACTTTTCCCTAAATCTGATAGAGGTAAATTTTCATGACTTAGATGACTTTTTTAAAGCATATATTATTACTATTTATGTTTTATACCTAAAAATAGTACAAGTGTTTTGAAAGTGTCAGGTACAGGTTTTCCTGTGGCCTAGTATTATTTATAGGCATATGAACAAAATGCTCCCAACTCAAACATTTTTCAGCTCGACTCTGATTTTCTCCTAATGTTTGTTTTACTAAATTTCCTTTTTGTTTGAAACTCAGTGTTTGCTTATATTTATGTTTATAAATGATTTTTTTAAATTGAAAAAGATAGAACCTTTCTGTTTGTCTTCAAAACAGTTCGGGTATAAAAACAGGCTGAAAGAATCTGAAGGAAATTTGATAATAATATTATCTTTCTTACTTTTGTGGTTTGCTTATAATGGGATTTAGCACGTGAGTTCTGGCTCTTTTTTCCTTCTTCTTTTTTTGAGTCGGAGTCTCACTCTGTCGCCCAGACTGGAGTGCAGTGGCCGCTTCCAGCCACCACAGCCTCGACCTGCTGGGCTCCGGCGATCCTTCCGCCTCAGCCTTCCGAGTAGCCGGAACTACAGGCGCGCGCTACCACGCCCGGCTAATTTTTTTGATTTATTGTAGAGATGAGGTTTCGCCTGCCCAGGCAGGTCTCGAACCCGCGGACTCAGGCAATCCACTCACCTCAGCCTCCCAAGGCGCGGGATTACAGGCTGAGCCACCGAGCCTGGCTCAAACTATTTTTTAATGCATTCTTTCAAGCATCTACTAAAATACTTCAAGGTGGCTACTGAGGTTAAAACCCAT
>CAUYQG010181138.1:0-23151 GCA_963574415.1 Tarsius wallacei
TTGGCTGCATATAGTGTTTAAAGTCTGAAACTAACTTGATATATGAATAGGGATTTGAGTAATGAGCTATGACAGTAGGACATCAGCATGTCTAGATAAGAAATAAAATAAAATAAAAATTTTTTTAAAGTAAAAAAAAAAGAATATGAAGTGAGATAGGGATCAAATTTTCTTATTTTTCATGTGAATATCCAGCTATTTCAGCAGTATACTGGTTAAAGATCTTTTACCCAATGGATTCACTTTATTGATATAAAAATCAGGTAAATGTATTAGTATAGATCTTGTTCTAGACATTTTATTTCTTCTGTTTACCTATATGTCTGTCTTTGTCAATACTACACCTGTCTTGGTTCTCATAGCTCTAAAATAAGTCTTGAAATCAGATAATTAATTCCATCCTCCAACTTCTGTTTCAGTTTTGTTTTGACTTTTCTACATTCTTTGCTTATCCATATATATTTGAGAATCAACTTCTTTATGTCTTCTAAAATGTCTTTTTTTTGAGTCATAGTCTCACTCTGCCACCCATGCCGAAATGCCGTGGCATGCTAACCACCATTGTCATCTCGACCTCCTTCTGCCTCAGCCTTCCAAGTAGCTGGAAGGCATGTGCTTCCGTGCCCTGCAAATTTTTGGATTTATTGTAGAGTTGGTATCTTGCCAAGTTGCCTAGGCTGGTCTTGAACCCATGGGCTCAGGCAGTCCTTGCTCCTCGGCCTCCCAAAGTGCTAGGACTATAGGTGAGAGTCCAGCCTAAAATATCTTTTTTAAAGGTGTCTTCTTTCATCTTGATAGTGGTTAATTAAATGTGTTTGGTAGAAAGGACAGTTAAACAGATTTCATATAGTCCATCTCTTTGTTTTTTTGTGCTGTATTTTTTTGGGTTTCTTTATATCTCCATTGCATTATACTAATTCTTCAACTGTGTCTATTCAACTCTTAAATTGTCAATTGGCTCTCTAATCTTGGTTACTTTGTACAGTTGATTCTTGTTATTCATAATAGTTAAATTCTGTAGAGTCACCACAAACACCAAATTAGCAAATACTGAATCATTGCTTCTAAATGAGATACTTAGGATCTCCTGATTATACCTTTTTTTGTTGTTGTTAGGCATTCCATGAGTAATCCCATTTTATGGGTATTTCTATTTAAAATCACCTTATTCAATGTATATCATTCAATCATGGTCAATATCACTATAACTCATGCCTGAACAAAACTTACCTAAGTCAGATTTTCCATAAATTATATCACAGTCTTGTTGCTCTTAGGGACACCAGACATCACTCTATTACTTGTGCTTGGAAGCCTTTTATATAGTAACATCACTAACAGAAAGCACAAAAGTGTGAAAAATGTGACACTAAGTAGACTGCACAGAAGACAGTATGATGCCTGAATGAGAAAGTGGGGCATTGCCTTCTTAGTACTCAACTAGGAATGTACACATGGGGTGACAAGTTTTTCGCTATTCACTTTTCTACAAATGGATATTTCTTTTTTTGAGTCAGAGTCTTACTTTGTTACCCAAGCTGGAGTGCAGTGGCACGTTCATGGCCACCTAAGTGTCAACCTGCTGAGTTCCAGCGATGATTCTGCCTCAGTCTTTCAAGTGGCTGGAACTACAGGCATGCCTGGCTAATTTTTTGTTTAGTGTAGAACAAAGTCTCGCCAAGTTGTCCTTACCAGTCTTGAACGTGCGGACTCAGGCAATCCACTTGCTTTGCCCTCCCAAATTGCTGGGGGTACAGACTGAGCTTTTACCAAGGCTGGCCAGTGTTCTTATTAAAAGCATCTTATTCAATGTATATCATTGATTCATTAACTTTGAACTCATGGTCAACATCACTACTATTCATGCCTGAACAAAACTTACCTAAGCCATATTTTTCCTAAAGTATATCACAGCTTTGTTGCACTAGACAGCACTGTAGCACTTGTGCTTGAAAGCATTTTAAATCCCAACATCACTAAGAGAAAGTACAAAAGTTGAAAAATGAGGCACTAACTAGACCACATAAAGGACATTTGTCTATAGTATGACAGCTGAATGAGAAGGTGGGACATTGCCTTTTTTGTACTCTGCTAGGATTGTTCATGTAGGTGACTTAAATTTTTTGCTATTCACTTGTTTACAAATGATTACAAGGTCCCTGTGTTATTGATTAGGGGGCTATAAATAAACATTAGCATTAGGTGAATTTACAAATTAGAAATCTGTGAATAATGACAGTTTACTTCATTTTTAAAGTTTCTACTGACTCGTATACCTATAGTCATTTTAATATTTTGGTTTTTGTGCATATATTGGATATCTTATTTTTCACACATTAAGTATTTCTATTAATAATCTGTGCTGATACTTCCTGTGTGGATAGTTCTTACACATCTGATTCTGTTGTTTGCTTTTTTCTGTTGAAACATGATCAAGATGAAAACTCCTTAAGGACATATATGGCCCACATTTCTATATTAGCACTAGCTCTCTGTCTTTTAAACAGGTGTTTAAAAAGTTTTTTTATGATTTCAATTTGAGATTTTACCTCTAGGAGTTTGTATTGGAGGAGTGGGGCAGAAAGAATTTTTAAGAAATGATAGTCATCACTTCTCAAATTTGATTTATAAATCCAAGAATCACCAAATTCCAAGTATAATGAACTCAAAGAAATACACATCTAGATACATTATGATCAAATTGTTGAAAACAAAGAGATTCTTTAATGAAGCAAGACAGTAACTATATATACACATGAATATGTGTGTATATTTATATAGAATTGTCAATAAGGTTAAAAACTGACTTTTTACACACATATTCATAGTGCTGAAGGAAAAAAGAGTGTCAACCAATAATTTTATATTCAAGAAAACCACATCCAAAATGGAGGAAAGCTAAGACATTCCAAGATAAAGAAAAGCATAAAATTGATTATGAGAAGATCTTCCCTTCCTGAAATTCTAAGGGAAATTTTCAAGTCTAAATGAAAGAACTAGTATTCTTTTGACAGTAAGTAAAATACATACAAAAAATAAAGTGTACTAAAATTAATAGCATAGGTAAACATAAGTCAATAAATGAATATTTTGTTTGTTATACTTTTCTTCGCCTATCTGTTCTAAAAGAAAACTGCATAAGACAATAGTTATAGCATTGTGTTGATGGGCACAAAGTGTATAAAGATATGATTTGTAAGACAATGAACAGTTCAAAGTCAGGATGGAATTAAGATACATAGAATCAAAGGTTTTCTATACTCCTAAAATTAAGTTAGTATTAATTTGACCTAGATTTTTTAAAGATGATATTTGTAATCTTGAGGGCAACTATTAAGAAGATGACAAAATGTATTATAAAACAAACAGCATAGGTAATAACATGGTACCATAAAATATATTTATTTTAAACAAAAGAAGGCAGCAATGGAGGAATGGAACATGTACATTGTGACTTATCAATACTTAAGCTATATGTAAATGAATTAAACACTTTATTTAAAAGATGGACAGAGATAGATTCTTTGTCCTCTTTTTGGAGTAGGAATAGGAGTCTCACTCTGTCACCCAGGATGGAGTGCAGTGGCATGCTCAAAGCCAATGCAGCTTTGACCTGCTGGGTTCAGGCAATCCTTCTGCCCCAGCCTTTCACCCAGCTGGAACTACAAGTGAATAATCATGCCCACCTAATTTTTTGATTTATTGGAGAGATGATGTCTTTCCAATTTGCCTAGACTGGTTTTGAACCCCTGGCCTCAGGCAATCCTCTTGCCGTGACCTCCCCAAATGCTGGGATTACAGGTGTGACCCATTGTTTAACACATTGTTTAATGATCCACTTACAGTCAGTCCTTTTTATAATGGGTTTCACACCACTGAATTCAACCAACCAGACTAAAAATATAAAAACAATAATGAATTGTTGTGCCTGCACTGGACATGTATAGATTTTTTTCCATATTTGTTCCTAAATGATACAGTATAACATTTATTATGGGTTTTATGTCATTGAGAGGTGATTGAAAATATGAAAGAGAATGTCCGTAAGTTATATAAAATTTCAAGACCACTTTATTTGAGTCTTGACCTCCTGGGCTCAGGTGATCCTTCTACCTCAGCCTTCCAAGTTCCTGGAAATACAGGCATGAGCCATCACACTTGGCTAAATATTCTTGATGTATTGTAGTGATGATGTCTGGCCAAGTTGCCCAGGCTGGTCAGGAACCTATGGGTGCAGGCAATCCTCTCACCTCAGCCTCCCAAAGTGCTGAGATTATAGGTGTGAGCCACCATGCCCAGCCTATGGATTTTAATAACTATGGGGTATTCTAGAACCAATCACCCATGGTTAATGAGAGATGGCTTTAGATGCTGTATACAAAACACTCATTTTATATTTGAGTTTTAAGAAAAAAATGTTAAAGATGTGGGAAAAAAATTCAAGGTTAAGTATATAAGTGCTCATCATACAGGTAAAGTTTAGGCCTCCTCTTTGTCCCCACTTTACCTGGTTTGAGATTGGGTACCCTTATTGATGTTATGTGCACCCTCCTTCTCCTGGCAGTGTCCCACTACTACCAATCCCCCTTTTTAAAAAAAAATTTTTAATTTTAAATATGTGAGGTACAATTCAGGGTTAGATATACAAGTGGTCATTATGTAGGTTCCTTTGTTGATGAGGTGTGCCCCAACTTCCTACCCTGAGAGTTTCCACTACTGCCATTTCCTTTCTTATAGTATTATGATAATCACTCAAGGTCCACTTATGAGTGAGAACATGTGATACTAAATTATTTGTTTCTGTGATAGATCACTGAGTATTATAGACTGTAAGTTCATCCAAGTTGTTGCAAAGTTCATAATTTTGTCCTTATTTCTTGCTGCATAATATTCCATTGTGTATATGTACCACATTTTTTATCCAGTCCTCTTTCAATGGACAACACAGTTGGTTCCATGTTTTTGCTATTGTGAATAATGCTGCAATAAACATGTGTGTGCTGGTATCTTTTTCATAGAGTGATTCGAGTTCCTCCAGATATATTCCCAGAAGGGTATTCCAGGGTTGTATGGAATGTCAGTTTCTAGATCTCTTAGAAATCACCAAACTGTTTTCCACAGAGGTTGTAATAGTTTACACTTCCACCAGCAGTGTAGTTCCTTTCCCCCCATATTCTCTCCAGCATCAATTGTTTTTTTTTTTGCATTATTGATGATGGGCATCCTGACTGGAGTTAGGTGGTATCTCAGTGTAGTTTTAATTTGCATTTCTTTGATGATTAGTGAGGCTGAGCATTTCTTCATGTATCTGTTGGCTGCTCATATGTCTTCTTTTGAGAAGTGTCTATTCATGTCTTTTGCCCACCTTTTGATAGGGATGTTTTTTTGTTTGTTTTTCAGCACATTTAAGTTTCTTGTAGATCCTAGGTGTTAGGCATTTGTCAGATACACAGTTGGCAAATATTTGTCCCACTCTTGGGCTCCTCTCCCCAATCTCTTGATGGTTTATTTTGCTTTGCAGAAGGTTTTCAGCTTGATGAGGTCCATTTGTTTATCTTATCTCTTATGGGATGGGCACTTGGGGTTTTGATAAGGAATTCACTGCCAGGTTTAATTTCCATAAGGGTTTCTCCTGCATTTTTTTATGTTCTTATAGTTTGGGGTTTTATGTTTAGATCTTTGATCCATTTAAAGTTGATTTATGTGCATGATGATAGGTAGAGGTCTTGTTTTAATCTCCTCATGTAGTCAACCAGTTTTCCCAGCACTATTTGCTGAGTAGATTTTCCTCTCTCCAGTGGCTGTTGGTAGAAGATTTGTTGAGGTTGATTTGGTTGAGAAATTAAGGTTTTTCTTCCAGAATCTCTATCCTGTTCCATTGGTCTCTATGCCTGCTCTTGCACCGATACCAGTCTTTGTTGATTATTGTAGACTTATAATAAAGTTTAAAGTCTGGATGTGTGACACCTCCTGCTTTGGTTATTTTGCTGAGAATTGTTTGGGCTATTTGTGGTCATTTATATTTCCATATGAATTCTTGTATTGTCATTTCCAGGTCTGAGGAGATTGGTGCTGGTAATTTAAAGGGTATTGCATTAAATCTGTAGATTGCCTTGAGTAGGATGGACATCTTAACTATGTTGATTCTTCCAATCCATGAGCATGGGACATTTTTCCACTTGTTTGTGTCATCTTTGAGTTCTTTGAGCAAGCAGTGTTTTGTAGTTTTCATTGTAAAGGTCTTTCACTTTTCTGGTTAGGAAGATGCCAAGGTATTTCTTTCTTTCTTTCTTTCTTTCTTTTTTGTATGAGGCTATTGTGAACGGGATTGTGATTTTCATTTGTGTTTCTGTTTGTTTATTGTTGGTGTATAGGCATGAGATGGACTTTTGCCCATTTATTTTATATCCTGAGACATTGCCAAAGTCCTTTATCAGTACAAGAATGTTTCTGATAGATTCTTTTGAGTCTTCAATGTACAGGATTATGTCATCTGCAAAGAAAGATAACTTATTCATTTCTGATTTGGATATCCCTAATATACTTCACTTAGCAGATTGCTTTAGCTAGGACTTCCAACACTATGTTCAACAGGAGGGGTGAGAGTGGGCATCATTGTCTTGTTCTGCTTTTCAGGGAAAATTATTCCAATTTGTTTCTGTTTAGCAGTATGTTGGCTGTGGGTTTCTCCTAGATGGCTCTTACTATTTTGCAGTATGTCCAATCTATAACTAGATGTTAGAGGGTTTTATCAAGAAGAGGTGCTGGATTTTATCAAAAGCTTTTTCTGTGTCTAATGAAATAATCACAAGGATATTGTTTTTACATCTGTTGATGTATTTATTTACATTTATGGTCTTGTGAATGTTGAAGCAGCCCTCTATCCTGAGGATGAAGCCAACTTGGTCATGTTGGATGATTTTGGGGATTTATTGTTGGATTTGATTTGCTAGAATCTTGTTGAGAATTCTAGTATCTATGTTCATCAGGGATATTGACCAGTAATACTCTTTATTTGTTGGATCTTTACCTAGTTAGGATATCCATGTGATGTTAGCTTTATAAAATTATTTGAAGATTGTTCCATCTTTCTCAATTGCCTGGAATACTTTCAATAGGACTGTTATTAACTCCTCTTTGTATTTTTTTGTATAATTCTACTGGAAAAGCCTCTAGCTCAGGGCTTTTTTTTTTTTTTTTTGGTACTTTTATGGCATAGCCAATTTTCTGGGTTGTTATTGGTATTCTTAAGGTGTCAATTTTCTCGTTTCAATCTGGGGAGGTTGTATGATGTCAGAAAATCCTCCATTGCTGCAATTTTCATGGCAGAGTGATAAAGGATCTGGAAAGAGAAACAGCATAGTATAACACAATTCACAAGACACACTTTATGTCAGAAAGTGGAGGACCAGGAGACACTTTATTTCATGGAACAAAGGCCCTGAGTCTCTTAACCACCAGACTTTTATTAGTACAAAATGATGTAGTTAAGTAAGCCTTCAAGGACAAAGTACAGACAGTGGAGAGAAAACTCCCTGTTTTGATCTTAGAAAGCTTTTGTGATAAAGCATGACAATGGACAAGATACAGTGCAGCTGCTTGCAAGACAATGTACAACTTCTTATCTATTCTAACACAATGGAAAATGCACATTTGGAACTTGCCTCAGCATATATGCCTATCTGGGTTTGCCATTATAAGCATTCTTGGCTGGTTGTGAATTTGCACATATGCCAAGTATATTTTCAGAAGAGTTCAAGCAGGGCAGTGGTCTCCAACTGTCTAGGTGTTTGTATCTTCATAGACTGGTGACAATTGTTTTGTAGGTCTCAATACTAAAATGATAGGGGGTGACCTTGCTCCTGTATTTTTAGGTATGACATGGGCAGATATGTGTCTCCAAGAGATGTATAGGGGTTGGAACTTCCAAAGTCTTTGGGTTTTAGAAGGCATTGAGATTTTTAAAGTCCAACGACTTCTCAAAGGTTAAGTTAGTGACTTCTTCAAAACCTGCTCTCTGACTTCCCCTGTCTTCCTAGTCCCTCCTGCCTCTCAATGTATCCACAATAAAAAGTGTTCTTTTTGTTTGTTTGCTTTTTTGAAATGAAGTCCCATTCTGCCACCCATCAAGTTTGGCCTCATTTTACATCAGAAAACACATACAGGAGAGAAATCCCAAGAATGCATTGAATGTCAGAAATATTTTGCCCAGAAGTCACATCTTTTTATACATCAAAGAACTCATACTGGTGAGTAACCTTATGGATGCAGTAAGTGTTAGAAAACTTTCTCCCACAAATTCATCCTCATTCTACATCAGAAAACTCATAGAGGAGAGAAATCATGAATATCCAATACTTATCACTGACAGGAAATAGCTCATTATATCACAGAATTTACATAGGACGGAAACCTCAAGACTGCAACACATGTGAACAAACTTTCTTTTGAAATTTACACATCATTTCCCATCAGAGAGCAGTGCTGGATATTATGCTAGTTAAGAGGCCGTACCTTTTCCAGTTAAATGTCAATTGAATATACACCAGAGGAAAAAAATAGGAAGGTACATCTACATATGTATTGCTTGTGGGGATATTGTTGGCATGCATTTCAGCTAAATCAGTAGCAGAGAATTGATGTTGAGAAAGATATTCTATACATTAATAAGTCTGGTATATCATGTGCATCATTATATGGGAAAAGTCATTTTTCTGGTGTTGTTATATAGTAAGTATTGAATATGTAAATAAATGCACTTGTCAAAACACAAAAATTCCATCTAGACAATGCAGAGTGTGTATTTTGTACCTATGTTTGTTCAGGGCTGGGGCCAGTGGTTCACACCTGTAATCCCAGCACTTTGGAAGGTCAAGATAGGAAAATTGCTTGAACCCAGGTATTTGGCACCAGTCTAGGCAACATATTGAGTCCTTGTCTCTAGAAAAAAAAAAATGGCCAGGTACAGTGGCTCAAGCCTGTAATCCCAGCATTTTGGAAGGCCAAGCTGAGGGAATTGTCTGAGCCAATGAGTTCAGGAACCACCTGGGCAATTTGGTGAGACCTCATCTCTACAATAAATAAAAAAAAATTAACTGGGCATGGGTGCACACACCTGTAGTTCTGGCTACTTGGAAGGCTGAGGTGGAAGGATACACTGAACCCAGCAGGTGGATGCTGGGGTGGCTGAGAGCATGCCACTGCACTCCAGCCTGGGTGATGGAGTGAGACTCCAACTCAACAAATACAAAATAAAATAAAATAAGTAAGATAAAATAAATTAACTGGACATGGTGGCACATGCCTGTAATCCTAGATATTCAGGAGGCCTAGGCAGAAGCTGTCACCAGAGCCCAGGGAGTCAAGGTTGCAGTGAGCCATGAGCGTGCCACTGCACTTGAGACTGGAAGACAAAGTGAAACTTCGACCAAAAAAAAAAAAGTTTGTATTTGGAAATTGCATGTGTGAGCATAACATTTATGAACATGAAGTACGTATGTTTAAATGTACATAAACCTTTTCCTTAGAATATCTATATTGAATTTTTATATCATGTGCTACATATAATATAATTGGTCTACATGGCTCATTGTTTTAGTAAGAAATCTGAATACAGTATTGCATTTATATTTCCCCTTAGTGTGTGTTAGTATTGGTAAGTGGGTCTGGAAGATTGTGTACTTTTCTTTTTTCTTTTTTTGAGTTGGAGTCTCACTCTGTCACCCAGGCTGTAGTGCCGTGGCATGCTCACGATCACCACAGCCTCGAACTGCTGGGCTCAGGCAATCTTTTCACTTCAGCCTTCCAAGTAGCTCAAACCACAGGCATGCATCAATACCCCTTGCGAATTTCTTGACTTATTGCAGAGATGAGGTCTTGCCATTCTGCTCAGGGTGTTCTCCAACTGCTGAGCTCAGGCAATTCTTGCTCCTCCACCTCCCAAAGTGCTGGTGTGAGTAACCACATCTAGCTGTGTGCCTCTCTTGAGTAAAACTTTATTTTACCTATTCTAAGATGGACATTTTCCCCACATATGACCAATGCTGAAATTAAGATGCAGCATACAATTGCCGGCTTGACATATTTAAATAGAGAACTTGGTACATAAAATAGTGGTGTGTCATACAACCAAAAGTATCTTAGAGTTTATGAAATATAGATGATATCACCTTTATAAAGGATTTTGTTTCTTCTAAGCCAACCAGATATGTGGGGATTGAGGAAGAGGATTATTCATGTTTCATGCCCCTTCTGATTTGTTATTATTGTTATTTTTGAGTTGGAGTCTGACTCTGTCACCCAAGCTGGAGTGCAGCGGCATGCTCACTGCCATCACAGCCTCAACCTCCTAGGCTCAGATGATCCTTCTGCCTCAACCTTCCAAGGAGTTGGAACTGGAAGCATGTGCCACCATGCCCGGCTAATTTTTTTTATTAACTATAGAGATGAGGTCTCACCAAGTTACCCAGGCTGGTCTTGAACCCATGTGCTCAGGCAATTCTCTCACCTTGGTCTCCCAAAGTTCTGGGATTAAAGGTCTGAGCCACCACCCCCAACCAGCCTTCTGAATTCTTAAGAGAGTCTCTGATACCAGACTGATATAAATTATATATCATCTGTACTTCTGATATTTTTTTCTTGATTGGGTAATGTGGCTTGATCTATGGCCATATAAAATAGGCTTTTATTTTCTTTATGGTCACAAGGTTTGCAAGATGTGCTTCCTTTTGAAAGAGTAATGCCAAATATAAGAGATGCTTTCATTGGTCCCTGTCTAGAATGAAGCAGGGAGGTGTTCTAAATTCTGTTTATCTATTATTTATTTTGAGTCAGAGACCCAGTGTGTTGTCCAAGCTGGAGTGCAGTGACACCATTGCAGCTCACCACATCCTGAAAAGTCTGGGCTCAGAAGATCCTTCTGCCTCAGCCTCCTGTGCAGCTGTGACTACAGGCATGTGTCACCATGCCTGGCTAAATTTTTTTTTTCAATTCTGTCAAGACAAGATCTTGCTATGTTTCCAGGCTGGTCTCAAATTCCTGGGCTCAAGCAGTTCTCCCATGTCAACTTCCCAAAGTGCTGGGATTACAGGTGTGAACCACCATGCCTGGCTAACTTTTCTTAAGTGGGGAATAAACTCTAAGATACAGTCAGCCTGATTTTAATTTTATGAAAATGTTTGTCAAGCACGATATTGTACATTAAAATGAGTGACTGCAATTATAGCAGTTGCCCAGGGTAAGTCATATGACTTTGCAAAGTTAAATTTACATAAGACTTTAAGAAAGACAAAGGCTACAGTCTAGTATGAGGACAAAAATGAAATACAGGTAATGCAAACACAGATTCCAGAGTTCTTTTTTTAGTAACACAGGACACTGTCTCTAGATCATAAGCTACCAAATGTATGTAAAGTATCTCAATTGCAGGGAAACCATCACACAAGGTTACTGAGAGGTTTTGTGTGTGTGTGTGTGTGTGTGTGTAAGAGAGAGAGCAAGGGGGAGAGGGGGGGAGAGAGAGAGAGAGAGAGAGAGAGAAAAAGTAAGAGAGTCAGGGTCTCAGTATCCCAGACTGGATTGCAGTGACATGATTCCACCTCACTGCAGCTTTCCCCCTGTGGATTCAAGTTATCCTCTGGTCTTAGCCTCCCAAGTAGCTAGGACTACATATGCATGCCACCGTGCCTGACTAATTTTTGCATTTTTTTTGTAGAGATGAGATGAGTTCTCACTATGTTGGTCAGGCTAGTCTTAAACTGGATTCAAATGCTGAAGAAAGTTTAAATCCAACTCCTGGGGCTCTTTTACTTTTCTCCCTTGCAAAAATACTAATATATATGCCTAGTGCCTGTAATCCCAGCACTTTTGGAGGTCAAGGTGAGATGATTACTTGAGACCAGGCTAGGCAACATAGCAAAACTCATCTCTACCAAAAAATTAAAAACTTAGCTTAGAATGGTGGCATTGTCTGCAGTTCCAACTACTTGTGAAGTTGATATGGAAGGACTACCTGAACCCAGGAGGTTGAGGTTGCAGTGAGCTGTGATCATGCCACTGCACTTCAGCCTGGATGACAGAGTGAGAAACCAACTCAAAAATAAAAATGAAAGTAATCTCATTCTTGTAATTTGGTGTTTTTATTTTTATTTATTATTGACAAAAATTCTTACTCTTTTGCCCAGGCTGGAGTGTAGTGACATTCGCATGGCCACCGTAGCCTCAACCTGTTGGGTTCAGATGATCTTTTCACCTTGGCCTTCCAAGTAGCTGAAACCACAGGTGCTCGTAACCATGTCAATTTTTTTATTTATTGTAGAGACAAGTTAGCACCAAGTTGCCCAGGCTGGTTTCGAACACCTGGACTCAGCAATCCTCTCGCCTCCACCTCCCAAAGTGATGAGATTACAAGCATGAGCCACCGCAGATGGAGGTGTTTTTATTTTTTAATAGAGATGAGGGTCCCTCTATGGTTCCCAGGCTGGTCTTGACCTCTTGGGCTCAAGTAATCCTCCCACCTTGGCCTTCCAAAGTGCTGGGATTACAGGCATTAGCATGGCCCCCAGACAGAATATTTTTTCCCTTCATTTCCATGCTCAGGTCTCATTAAAAAAATGGCTTGTGTCTCTTTGAATTTTGAGATTTGTATATATACCTGGTGGTAATGTCAACTTATCAGTTTGGAGCTCTGGGATTTCTTTCTTCTTTTCCTTCATCAGAAATCTACAGTGTAGGTTTGGGGCTGGGGTCAAAGTAGGAGGGGCTGACTCTTTTCAAGCTATGAAGCCTTCTGGACCAAGGTTCACATCTTGAGACTGAGGAAAAGGAAAAACTGCCTGGGACCCACTCAGGAGCTCTAGGGAGAAGTGGTTCACAAGCAGCTGTGCCTCATGGAATGCTGAGCACACTTCACCCATGCACCTTACCTGCCTGACTTTGGACCTGCTTCGTGCACTGGCAGCCACCACAGCCCTGCTGTCAGGAGCGAAGTGGGTGGTGGCGGAAAGGCAGAGGCGAGACTGGATGGGATCTTTATAACAGCTTCTGAACACTCATATAAAACTCTGCTTGACTGATTTATGTTGCCTTACTGTATTTTTGTTGCTGTTGTTGTTGAGTCAGTGTTTCACTCTGTTGCCCAGGCTTGAGTGCAGTGGCATGCTCAAGACCACCATATGCTCAACCTGCTGGCCTCAAGCAATCCTTCCACCTCAGCCTTCCAAGAGGCTGAAAATACAGGTGTGCACCACCACACCTGGCTAACTATTTCTTTTATTGTAGAGACGTGGTCTCACCAAGCTGCTCACGCTGTTTGTGAACCTGTAGACTCGAGCAATCCTCTCACCTCTACCTCCCAAAGCTCTGGAATTACAGACTTGAGCCACTGCGCCCTGCCAGTCTTAAGGCATATTTGATTTGTCTCTGTCATTGCTCACTGATGCTGCTGCAGCTGGAGCAAACTTGGACTGAGGCTCAGGGAAAGGCCAGGCCAGAGCCGAGAGGAGCAGACATGACAAAGTGACAGAAAGGCACAAAGCCCTCAGGGTCTCATGCTATAATCTCAGTTGCAAGTGAGGAACTGCAGTCTTGATGGCAGAGGCTGGGAAAGAATGGCACTAAAGCAAAATGTCAATGGAGATTAGGCCTGAGAAATTCCTGAGCAAACAAGAAGAGTTAGGTCTTTAAAACAGCCTTAACTTTGCTGCACCTACAAACTTAAGCATCCCTTGAGTCATTTCAGGTAAATGTTCAGGTTAAGGAAAAACAAAACTTAATCCCAGCCAATCAAGAGCAGGCAACTAACATACGATTATGTCATCAGGGAATTACCGACAAGACAAATAAAAAAATCCAGTTCTTGGCTGGGCATGGTGGCTCAAACATGTCATCCCAGCACTTTGGGAGGCTGAGGTGAGAAGATTGTCTGAGCCTGCGGGTTTGAGACCAACCTGGACACAATGGCAAGACCATGTCTCTACAATAAATTAAAAAAAATATTAGTCAGGCATGCTGGCACGTGCGTGTGGTTGGGCTGAGACAGAAGGATAGCCTGAGCGCAGCAGATTGAGGTTTGTGCCACTGAACTCCAGCCTGGGTGACAAAGAATGAGACTCCCACTAAAAAAAAAAAAAAAAAGGAATCAAGTTTATAACTGTAACCAAATATGTTGTTTTCTTCCTTATCTACCCTTTCAACTCTTGCCTCTAATGCTTTAAGCGCAGGTGTGGCCAACAGGTGACTGGGTATTCTACTATGATAATTCACCTGTCCACATGGTTCTGAGTGTTCAGCAGTTTTTGATCAAAAAATGGTATGACCCCTGTACTCTGCCCTTCCTACTTACCCATTCTTGCCTGAGTGACCTTGTTTTGTTTCGCCAGATGAAAAATGTCCTCAAAGGGGAACGTTTTGCCAATGTGGTAGAAGGGAAACCAAAAAAACACCACCTTAAAGGGCATCAAAATTGATGAATTAGAAAAACTGAGCAGTGGAAAAAGTGTCTCGATAGGTATAAGGCATCAATTAGAGAATACTTTGAAGATTACTGAAGTTTAAACATGTAAGAAATACACATCTTTAATAAATTCCAGGTTTTGGGGAGTAGCCTCTCATATACCCCCAGAATCCAAATTCTGGCTTACCAAGTGAGGATTTGGCACACACTGTCTGTGTGTTTAACTTGACACTGAAGCAAAAATGTCATCATAACCCACAATACCATGATGGGATGCTACTTTAAAGTACCACACTTGATTACAAGAGGAGTATCCTAGTGGCAATAATAGAAAAGAGCACTGGATTGTTGCTAGCCATCTGGAGGCTTCTTGAACGATATCATATGGGAGAAACAGTTCATGTGACAGGCTGTGACAATGCCTCTATATCTATGAAGGGACCATTGAGCGATAAAATGTAGAGAAGGTGCTGTATGCACCTGAGGGCAACCTCTCTGTGAGTAGTGTTGGGATTTCTCCAAGTACCAGATGGACAGTGTCATACTTGGAAAGTTGGTGGACAGGATACTGGATGTTAGGTTTGCCACTGGATATCACCCTGGAAATGAGGTACACATTGGCCAGAAGCATAAAGATGTATGTCACTAGACTTACTAGGGATCTGCCATGAGGTGTAATGGATTCTGGGTTTATGCTCTTTCTGAAATCTTTGGTAGCATACTTAGGAATCAGTTCTCATGAAACATATTAAGACAACTGCCCCTGGCCATGGCCAATATCATCTCTTTGGCCACTGCCTTGGCAGTCCAGCAGATACCCCTCAACTTCCTTAGGACGGTTGATTTAAACTTTTCCTTTAGCCCAACTGTGTGTGACTGCCACCGCCTCTTGCTATATCTGTAGAAATACCTCAGGCATTATTATAACAAAAGTAGAGAAGACCTAGAAGCAGGCTTAGTAATCTCTGCTAAATATCCAGTTTTATTGCTCATTGACTCTGCCTCCCAGAAAACACTAGAATATGATCCAGCAGAGGTCCTTTCCACTTTATAACAGGGATTGCCTTTCTTCCAGTTTCCAATAAACTGTTCCTCAATTCCTATTATTGCCCATATTTCTACCAACATTCTGTTTAGAATTATGTTTTTTCTCTAAAATTATTGAAGCTTTCTCCGTAGCTCACCTCTTTTCTTTCAAGTTCTCAGCAGTATTGTTTTTAATATCTATAGTTCTACCAGAAGTCCATTTTTCATTGTTAACTCTTATAGCTTTTTTGATTTGTGAAACAACGATTCTAGGTTATAGCATTCCTGCTCCAGATCTGAAATCAGCTATCATCCTGGGAGTTCTAGTTCCTTATAATAGAAATGATAGAGACTATAATCTTGATACCATGACACCATTTAAAAGGTGCATTACATTTTAAAGCAACTGATATTCTATGATTTACTTTTATTGAAAAATGTCCTCAAAATAATTGCCTGAACCACATCTACTATGTCAATCTATATGTTCATAATGCTAAAGGAAAGGGCAAAAAGCCAAAAATGGAGTTACCTCAGTCATTGTGGGTGGGCAGTTTGGCACTGGCTCATAGTTTGGGCTCCATTTATCCTACAGTTTCTCCAAGAATTTTTTTACCTCAACCTTCCTACCATCTTACCCATGAACAACACACTCCTGGCTAAATGTTTTTCTCTAAATCCAAGGACTTTGAAAATTAATGTTTGTGTCTTGAATCTGTTTTACAGATTGTGGACTAACCTACTTGTCTACATAGTCGACTCTCTGAAACACTGCCTGTCACCTTACTGAGCATCTAATCACCATGGCAAGGACAACTCCCCTCCCATGATTTCATTTTACAGGGATGGATGTCTCTTGCCCGCCAAGCAACCTTCATTCCCAGTCTGAAGAAAGCAAGCCTCATAAATCTCCAGCTCCTAGCTTCCAGCAACAAATGCTCCTTCAGTGTCTGACCACTTCTCCAATCTTAAAGAGCTGGATTCACCCTTTTTCTGGATTTACCTTCTAAATAAACTTTTTCTTTTGATTTACTTTTTTGTGCAATTCCTCACATCTTTCTCAAGACACCAGCCACCAACCTAACACTAAAAAAAAAAAATCTGCCATTCTTGGGGGTTGCTAGATCAGCAATTCTTTGCCTAAAGACAAAATGTAATGGGAATCACTGGAGAGTAGACCATGTCATTTTTTTCAGGTACTAGTGTAGTGCTTATGTTTGAAGTCATCAGTAATCTTAAAAGGGATCATCCGTATAAAAGTAGTAAACTCAACCAAACCAAAAAGCATCTCTTCTCAGACTTCCTCGACCCCTCGAAATTTGACATTTTTGCTAATTAAGTGTATATGTTTAACCTCACCCCGGATACAAAAATAAGCTCTAAGAAGATTAAAGGCTTATTAAATGGAAAATAAAGCGGCAAAACTTTTGACAAGAAAACACGGGAGAAAAATATTTGTTACGCAAGTTCTAGGAGAAGAGTTCTTTGACGTGACACCAAAAATATTCCACCTTAAATTTAAAAATACATTAGAATTTATAAAAACATAAAGTGTTTGCTTTGTGGAAGATCCTAGTAAGAGTAAAAGATCAACCGTATACCCAGAAACATATTTGTGAATTATTACTCTTGAGACTGACTCCTTCCTCGGAGGTTTCCCTGAATCTTAGGCAAACGCTGCGTTCCTCCCTAAAGCACCCTCCAGTTAGAAGCGAGCTGGGAGTCACAGCCTCTTCATGTGTTGCTTGAGGTCCCACCCCTCGAAAGTCCTCTAAGATCCTGGTGCCCATCTGGCTCCTACCCATCTTCCTTAGGGCCAAGGTCTTTGACCATCTCTACCCATCTCAGGCTGAACAGTTTGGGTAGTGCCCCTGGCGCACATTTCAAAGTCATGTCCCATAGTTCAACTGGCTTTTTAAAAAGATGGGGAAAAAAAGGATGGTGATAAAGGTTGTTTTCAATTGCTTCTCACGGTCAGACCCTTTCGGTGCGAAGCAGCAGACTCCAAAATGGCAGTTCCCTGCGAGTATCCTTACTCCGGGGCGCAAGCATATTGCGTCATAAAGGGACACCCTTGCACGGACGTCTACGGGTTTGGAGCGAATGCTTTTTGGGCCTCACCAGCCGCTGTCCCCAGGGCTGCCCAGAGTCGACTCAGGCCAAGGAGTAGTGGATCGCGGTGCCGGTGTTGAGAAACATGGTTTTTCTGTGATTCAGCAACAGCGGCCTGGAGACCGGATTTATTCCTCAGGTCAGTGGTGGGTTCGGAGAATATTTTGGGACAAGGCAGAGTGCAGTTTTGCTGTTGTTGTCACTGTTGCTCGCTAACGAGTGGGGGTCCATGTGGGGGACTGAGAGTCCTCCCCAGGGGGAGGCCATTTTTTAAACAAATTGAGTCAGAGTCTAACTCTGTCGTCCAGGCTGGAGTGCAGCGGCACACTCACGGCCACCAGCGCGTCGTCCTGTTGAGCTCAGGCGATCCTTCCGCTTCAGTTTTCCAAGTAGCTGAAGCAACAGGTATTTGCCACCACGCACAGCTAATTTTGTAATTTATTGTAGACACGAGGTCTCGCCGTTGCCCACGCTGGTATCGAACCCGAGGGCTCCGGCAATCCTCTCGACTCCGCCTCCCAGAGTGCTGGGATTACAGGCATGAGCCGCTACTTCTGACTGTATTTTCTAATAGGGTTTACATGGTAGGTGGGGGAGCCCATTGTTGAAATGACTCATTGTGCTAACCTCGCAATGCTTAAGCATTTTCCCTGATAAGTAATGCCGAGGTGAGTGGATTGCCTGAGCCCGCGGGTTCGAGACCCGCCTGGACAACTTGGCGAGACCTCATCTCTACAATAAATCAAAAATCAGCCGGATGTGGTAGCGTGCACCTGTAATTTGCTGCTGACACCTGCTTCCTCAAGGTCACATCTGAAGGCTGAGTGACCACCAGCGCCTGCTTACTCAGAATTACGTGTACTACGTGACCACCAGACTTCAGCGATTGGATATAAGTGGGACCCACAAAAAGAAAAAAGTGCTGGCTGTTCCTTAGGACCTGTCTCCCTCTCATTTCCCTTTAATAAATTTACTTTTCTTTGCCTGATTACCTTGCTCATTCTCTTTTTGTCCGCACTCGCCTTATATGTTCTATTGAACATTTGCTTCTGGGTTCATTCTGACCCAAGTAATGCAATCCCCATCATCCTAAATACTCAATATATTTCATTTTTCATGTTGGGATCAGGTGTATAGGCTTTGGGAAAATTCTATACCTATTCTAACATCTTACCAACTACATATTTAAATATTACATGTTCTTTGAAAGCTTTTTCTTTTTTTTTCTTAAACTACTGCAGTTATGTTCCACTAAGTGGGTGCTTTAATTTGGGCAGAAGTGATGTAGGTCTAAGTATAATACTCTCATTAATTCAAGTTTTTTGCTTCTTTGACTTGCTGTAGTGTTTTTCCATTTCTGTCTTGCACATTTCTGGTTATGCTTATTTCTACATAGTATATAGTTTTGTTGTAATTGCAAATGATGTCTCTTTTTTAAAATAATACCCCACTTCTTCTTTTTTGTTCCCTCTTGTTGGAGACCACTGCCCTGCTTAAACTCTGCTGAAAACATACTTGGCTTACGTGCAAAGTCACAACCAACCAAGAATGCCTATAATGGCAAAACCAGATGGGCATGTATGCTGAGGCAATTTGTAAAGTGCAGTGTCTGTTGTGTTAGAATAGATAAGAAATTATACATTGTCTTGCAGCTGCACTGTATCTTGTAAACAGTCATGGTTTATCACAAAAGCTTTCTAAGATCAAAACAGGGAGTTTTCTTTCTACTGTCTGTACTTTAACCTTGAAGGCTTACTTAACTACGACATTTTGTACTAATAAAAGTCTGGTGGGTAAGAAACTTGGTGCCTTTGTTCTGCAAGACAAAATGCCTCCTGGTCCCCCGTTTTCTAACCTAAAAATGTCTTGTGAATTGTTGATTTCGTTTCTTTTCTGATTGAGCATTTTTGTTGTCTGCAAATAATTTTACACAGCTGGTGAGTGTATGGACTGCTGAGTAAGAAGAACCTGTTTCTGTCTCTAAGTTAGGTAGATTAATCTCTGAGAATGTTTTATCATAGTTGCTATTTTATAGAATCATTGTGAAGATTAATTGGACAAATGTTTGGGTTTAGTTTAGTTGTTTTATGTCAGAGTCTCACTCTGTCACCCAGGCTGGAGTGCAGTGTCACAATCTGGGCTCACTACAACCTCAACTTCCTAGGCTCAGGTGATCCTTCTGCCTCAGCCTCCTGCCTGGGACTACAGGTGTGTGCCACTATGCCTACTTTTAAAAATTTTTTCTGTAGAGATGAAGTCTTGATATGGTGGCTAAGCTGATCTCAAATTCATGGGCTCAAGCAGTCCTTCTGCCTTGCCCTCTTAAAGTGATGTGATTACAGGTGTGAGTCACAGCACCTGGTCCAAATATGTATCTTTTTTCAAAAGACATATAGGGTGTTGTGTGTGTGTGTGTATGTGTGTGTGTGTGTGTGTGGAGTTTAATAAGTTTAAGGAAATAGCCATCTTATTCTTAGGCCATCATGAATTCATAATGAGCAATACTGCATTGTAATAAATGTTTTTTTAGTGTCTGTTTATTAATAGATGGCCTTGTAGCTTTTCTCCTCTGACCTTCTAATTTTTTTTTTTTTTAAACTGGTTGCTAACTTGATAGCCATGCTCCTTTTGTTGGTTGGGATTAAATGCAAATTAAATGCAGTCAGTATTGTGTAACCACCATGTCCATTTGTTTTTATAACTTTTTTCATAGTATAAAACTAAAACTCTGTTCCCATGAAACAACTACTCATTCTCCCCCCACCATCCCCCAGTCCCTGGCATCCTTTGTTCTAATTTCTGTCTTTATGATTTTGACTACACTAAGTATCTGATGTAAGTGGAATAATACAGGATTTATCTTTTTGTGGCTGACATTTCAGTTAGCACAATGTCCTCAAGGTTCATCCATATCATAAAATGTGCCAGAATTTTCTTCCTTTTTAACACCAGAGACATCATAGAGGAGAGAAGCCATATGAATGCAATGAGTGTGGGAAAACCTTCCCCAGGAAAGCAGATCTTGGTGGACATCACAGAACTGAAAGAGGAGCAAAACCCCATAGATGTGATGAATGTGGAAAAACATTCAGTAGGAAGATTCAGCTCACTGAACATCAGAGAACTCACACAGGAGAGAAACCCTACTAATGTAATGAGTGCAACAGAGCCTTTAGATGCAAGTCAGGGTTCACTCAGCATCTGCGAACTCATACTGGTTAGTGACCTAATTAATGCAGTGAATGTTGTAAAGCCTTTGCCCACAAATCAGTCCTTATTGAATGTAAGAAAATTCACACAAGAGAGAAAGCTATAAATTCAGTGGAAGTAGATAAACCTTCCCTAGGGAGTCATACCTTTGCATGTATGAATGAACTTATTTAAGAAGAAAAACTTGACTATAGTTCCTGTAGAAATGCCTTCTTCAGGTACCCAGTCCTTATTAAACATTCATGAGTTCCTAGGGGGTGGAAATGTAGTTAATTTTAGCACAGACTTTTCCAAGAAGTCAAGCCTTAGTGGCTAATCAGGAATTTGAGTAGGGAATAAGTCTTGCAAATGAAATGAATGTGATCCCTTCAGTAATAAATTATGCCTTATATGTTACAGATATTTTGCAGGAAAAAAATTCTGTGATAGCAGAAAGGTGGCAAAGTCTTAAGCTAGACTCTTTCATTCATTATATGTCAAAGAGCTCACTTGGGAAAGAGACACTATAAATGCAGAAGTTGAATAGGACACCTTTGTGAGAAGTTAGATTTATTAAACTTCAGTGCAATCATGTTGGTTAGAAATGCAGCTATTATGGGGAAACCTTAGCCTAAAGGTAATATCTCAATTAGTATCAATTCTTAGAGAAATATTCAGGAAATGATGTATGGTGTTTTCAGTGCTAAATTGTACTTCATCATTTGTCAGAGAAAGCACCTTTAGAGACAGTAGATACAGAAATTTTTTAGTAAAAAATGGGAGAATTTATTATACAAAGGAGAATTGCTTAAAAGCAAGAAATAAAGGAAATTCACCAAAATAACTCAGGAATTGTACTTTTATACCTGGGAGTCTTGGAAAGACCCTTTTAATCAATAAACTCTTAAACACCAGCATTTGTGTTACATAATAAAAGTCTATGAATACAGTTCATGTGGAAGTACAACTATGTTAGTTTTTTAAGGCCTCTGTACCTAACTGCCACAAATTTACTATCTTGTAACAACAAAGAGTTATTATGTTATAGTTTTGGAGTTCTGCAGTTCAATATCAGGTCACTGGATTCAAATTGTTGGCTGAGCTGTTATTTCTTTTTGGAGGCTGTAGGGGATAGTCTTTTTCCTTGCCCTTCCAGTTTCTGGAAGCTGTTCAGATTCTGTGGTGTGTGGCCTTTGCATGGCCAGTCAGCTACTACATCACTCTGATATTGATTCTTCTGCCTCCATCTTATGTTTAAGGACCCTTGGGATTACACTGAAAACATTCAGATATATCAAGATAATCTCACTGTCTTAAAACTATCTAACAACTTTAATTTCATCTGCTACCTTAAATCCCCTTTACCAGTGTAACATATTCACAGATTCTTGGAGATTAGGATATGGAACATCTTTTGTAGGCCATTATTCTACTTGTACAGTATCATTAGATGTCAGAGAATTCACACTGTGATAAACTCTCACCTAACCATTAAGTAAATTTGGAAAAGCATTTTCCCTGATAAGTAATGCTGAGGTGAGTGGATTGCCTGAGCCCACGGGTTCGAGACCTACCTGGGCAACTTGGCGAGACCTCATCTCTACAATAAATCAAAAATCAGTTGGGTGTGGTAGCGTGCACCTGTAATTCCGGCTACTCAGAAGGCTGAGGCGGAAGGATCACCGGAGCACTGTGGGTTGAGGCTGTGGTGGCCAGGAGTGGCCACTGCACTCCAGTCTGGGCCACAGAGTGAGACTCCAACTCAAAAAAATAAAGTAATTATGTATAATGATTGTAATCCAAATATATTAACATGTTATTCCACAATTAGGGACTCAGACTGGAATTGTTCTATGTGCACAGAGTGGAATACATTTTAAATAGTTGAATCAAATTATCAACACTGTAAAAGAACCCTTAAATATCTTAAAAGAACATGAGATTCATGTTGCCTGAAGTGTTTCCAAACACTTTATTTATTCTAAAATTCTATAGATTTTAAATATGGAATGTATTTGACATGATGTATTTAGATGTTGGCTCATATTTTTTCTAACCAGTTCCCATAATCCCTTTCTCTTTAAGTTATATATATACACCCACCTACCCCAAATGTCTTTTTTTAAAATTTATTTATTATTATAATGATGTTGGGTACAACATTGATTATGCAGGTACCCTTGTTGATGAGGTATGCCCCCTCCCACCCCTAACAGTTTTCCTCAACTTCCAGTCCCATTCCCTCTCCCCTGAGTTTTCCACTACTGCCAATTGCTTTCTTATAGCATTATAATTGTTCAAGTTCACCTTATGAGTGAGAACATATGGAACTCAGTTCTTTGTTTCTGTGATAAATCACTGAGTATGATAGA
>CAUYQG010181145.1:0-11580 GCA_963574415.1 Tarsius wallacei
TATGCATTGAGAAATATTATTCTTTTTTTTTTTTTTTCTTTAGTTGGAGTATCACTCTGTCACCCAGACTGGAGTGCAGTGAGCTCAGGCGATCCTTCCACCTCAGCCTTCCAAGTGGCTGGAACTACAGGCGTGCGCTACCACGCCCGGCTAATTTTTTGATTTATTGTAGAGATGAGGTCTCGCCAAGTTGCCCAGGTGGGTCTCGAACCCGCGGGCTCAAGCAATCCACTCACCTCAGCCTCCCAAGGCGCGGGATTACAGGCTGAGTCACCGAGCCCGGCGAGAAATATTATTCTTATATTAAAATAAGGGGCTTAGGGATTTTTCCTTCAAAAATAAGAAGATATGTGTGCATATTGATCATACATGTGTAAGTACATGGAATTAGTTGTAAGATCCATTTCTCTATAAGATCCAGACCTTTTTTTCTTGTTATTTAGAGCTGTGACATATTTTTAGAAATTGACTAACATAGATCATTGCATTGTATTTATACTACCCTAACATAATCGTTCACTATCCAATGACAAAGCTATATTATTCCTAATATGCTTATGTATACACATGATATGGACATATGTACATAATGTGTACCTATGGTTTAAAGACAACATTATTTAAGCAGCATTTCTCAAAAACTGTTGGAAACTGGAGAGTTGATATTGTTTTAAGACTACCTCATCAGCGTTTGAAATATTATTAAATAACATAATTGAAATATGACAGTAGGAGCTTTATTGAAATTAGTATTTTAGTGAGACAGGAAAAGATAATTAAAAAAGAAAACTAAGTATGCTCATTAAATAGCTTAGGTGTTCATATTATTATTTTGTCCCTTTTTATATGGGATGTTTTATATGCAACTGAATCATTTTAAAATTAATCTTTGAAAACCTGGGAAACAAATATCTTATTTTCTCTGAAAACCTGTAACAAAATCACACCAAACAAAAACTTAGCATGTATTTTTAAATCTCAATGCCTCTGGAAGAATCCTAGGTATTTCATTTAGGCATCTTGAGATACACATTGGTCTAATGATGTATTTCGTATGGCGTCCCACCCATCATCACTAGTCTAGAATCAGTGTCTGAAGAAAATCCTCAAATGGAGGAAATAGTGCATTTTGGAAGGGTACATTTGAGCGCCATCATTTTAAAGTCAGATATGTTTTATTTCCTTATGTCTCTTTCCAGAGCTGTTTAAGAAGCAGTGATTTATCTTTTTTTCTGAGTCCTGAGTCACCTATTCATAGTTTCAGTTTCTGCTGCCTCTTAGAGTTGGAAGCTCTCTCTGACACATTTTGCATGGTGCTGAGGAGTTTCTACTTTTATCACTTCTTATTTCTTCACTCATCTCCTTCCCTACTGGCTGCCAAATCACTGGACTTCACTTTGCTTCACATATACAGCTCACTCTTAATTTATTCTTCGTGGTTGAAGCTTCCATTGGCGGGTGGCCTTGACTTCATCCAGGAAGACCTCGTACAAGGGCCGAAAAATGAACTATTTGGCTGATGTTTTAGAAGCCCCGAAGCTCATCGGCTCACCTCATGTGGCTCTGTCCTGGTGGGGCTGAGGACTCGCACAGCATACTGAGCAGCTTGCTAGGCCCATCCTTTGGGCTGCCTTCTCGCGACTGTCATTTTCCAGGGAATGTCTTTGGAGCGAGGAAATAAAAGATGGTAAGGTCAACTAGAGAGCTAAAGGCACAACTCTTCCCTTCACAGCCTCGCAGGGACAGTTGAAGTGGCTTTTAGACACAGATCAAGTATCCTTGGAATGCTTCTCCTTGTTCCAGGGGAGTTTTGAGAAAAAATGCAATTGCCCAGAGAGGTCGCATAGTGGTAGGTAGGGTGGGTCCTGATTTTCAATCCCGGGGTGTGACCTTAGGCAAGTTGCCTAACGCCTCTAGTTTTAAAATTAACGTGATAATTGCACTTGCATTACAGGGCTGTTATGGGGATTAAATAAATTCTTATGAAATGGTTGTAAGAGAGCCTGCAACATAGTCAATATTATATATATCAAAATAGAGATGAACAGAAGGTACACAGGAATGAAACTATTCAAGGGGACATCCAGTATGTCAGTTTTCAAGACCAAATGCTACCTTTTCCACACAATTCATCTGAATTCTGAGAAGACATCCAACATTACTGATTAAATGTTTAAATAATGTTTGTTATAGCTGGCTTGTTCATTTTTAGATAAGTCAAAATTTATGAGGCAGCCACGTTTGTAATATCATGTGTGGTGTGTACAATTTATTGTGCATTGGGGTCCCTTATATCATCAACATACACTGCTCATTTATGCCCATTTTGTAGGACTAGGAATATAATGATGATCATTTATGCCCATTTTGTAGGACTAGGAATATAATGATGATATTTTAAGTTATTATAGAGGCCTAACATTGTTCTGTCTTTGGCTTTATAGCATATTGTTGATCATATCTATAATTTATTTGAAAAATGAATCCTTGTTCAGGAACACAACATCCAATTACAAAATTACTCCTAGGGGAAAACACAAGCTGTTTTATGGTGTGATTTCCAGGAATGCATTGTGGTGTGAAGTAGAGATTACCTACATCAATTTTATTTTCTCTGATTTATTCCAGAACCGTCTCTGCCTTCAAATTTTACCTTCTTTGTTCCAGTAGTCTAAAATTTGGTAAATATGTCAGGATTTCATGGTTCTTCTACAGCTCTCCATTCATCCCCTGATTTTTTTGTTGCCTTTTCCTGAACCTTCTCTAGTTTTGTTAGATTTAGTTAGTATCAAATTGCCAGTGTCAGCAATGCTGGATTGCTTTATAAGGCTGTACGAGTGGCCTCTGATGGCTTTAATATAAATCCCAGTCGTCTTGCTCAGACACGTAAAAACATCTCTTAAAATTAGTCCCTGTTGCCGGGCTCGGTGGCTCAGCCTGTAATCCCGCGCCTTTGAGAGGCTGAGGTGAGTGGATTGCCTGAGCCCACGGGTTCGAGACCCGCCTGGGCAAGCGAGACCTCATCTCTACAATAAATCAAAAAATCAGCCGGGCGTGGTAGTGCGCGCCTGTAGTTCCGGCTACTCGGAAGGCGGAGGCGGAAGGATCGCTGGAGCCCAGCAGGTCGAGGCTGCGGTGGCCGGGAGCGGCCACTGCACTTCAGTCTGGGTGACGGAGTGAGACGCCAACTCAAAAAAAAAAAAAATTAGTCTCTGTTATACTGACCTAGTTTCTTCTCTTTTCTGTGTCATATAATCACATCATGTATCATGTCATCTCTATATCATGTCACTTTCTCATTTTCTTACAGAAGGGACAAGTGGATATAGAAAGTGCATGTGCATGAGTTCTACAAAGGATCAGAGGTTTGAAAATAATTCTTAAGCTTAAACATCAAATGGGGTTGGAGTATTGCCTGGCCACTTCCCTGTACCCTCATCCATCCAGATTCCATGTAGTTATCCTTACCCATCTGGAGGCTCAGTTCCACTCCAGTCCCTGGAGCCAGGCCAGTCCACACTGAAGCTAAATGAGCCCTGCATCCATTTCTTGCCTAGCAGATGCAAATTACACGTGTTTCCTGGTCCTGTTGTCTGAACTCTTATTTTATTCTTTTTGCTCATGTTCTCACCTTGTATCTATCACCTGTTTTCTATCTTTTTATCCAAACTTGAGTCTTTGCTGAAATTTATTGCCCAGGTAACCATTTTTCCTGGATATTATTGGGTCCCAGCGCAGTGTTCTGCTCCCAATCTTTCTTTTTACACAGCATATCTGTGTGTCTTTGACTTCCCTTACGCTCGATGTTCAGAATGTCTTGATGGCACAGCTGTTCTTTTTTTGAGAGATCCATCCACCTCCTGCCGCTGGAGCTCTCTGATGTGAGGTCCTCTTCCATTTCATCCCCGATAGCTATGGAGTTAGGCAGAATAGGAGAGTCCTCAGATAAGCAGAGATGCCAAAAACCAAAGCTGGACTCTGGTAACTGAGATTTGCTTATTGAGAAGTAGAGACAATAGGTACCTTTTGAGTTCTGGCGAAGTGCAAGATTAGCAATGTTCTTACAGCAATTGGAGATCCAGTTTGATTAAGGGATTAGAACTGGGAATTCAGGCTTGGAAATCATCACACTTATCCTATTATGTTAATCCCCCTCGCTCCATGGTTGAAAATTGCTGTTGCCTCCCAGTGCTGCCAAAATTATGCTCAGCGTTCTTTTCAGAGTATTTAAAACTCTCTGCGATCTGTATTCATTGCTTTAAACCCATGAAGGCTTCATTCTCCTCCTCATATCCTGTGATCTAACCAAACTACACTTCTGCTTTATGTCCCCAAATCTCTCACAATAGCCACCTTGGTGCCTTTGTTACATTTTGTTGCGTGTAGTTGGAATTATCGGCCACTTCCCTCTATCCTATCTGAATACTATCTAGCTTTCGAGGCAGATTTCAAATGCTGCTTTGTCCATGATTCATTTCCTCTTTTCTCCAATCAGATGTGGTCCCCTTCTCCTTTGAATTTGCAGAGTAATTTGTTTTGGCATCTCTTATTGAATCTATTCTTCCATTCTGTCTTGTATTATTAGGATACAGTAAAACCCGATCTAACTAATTAGAGGGGCTCAAAACATTCTTAAATGTTTAAAATGTTAGCACACACTATTGGGTGGCTAATAAAGTAAGGGGAGGCAAGACTGCAGCTAGCTAGCTGTAGGGCCAAGCAAGGGCTGGCTGCTAAAACCAACCCTTTCTCATGTGGGCTATAGTTTGGTGACACCCATGGTCAGGGTCCACAACAGCTTATATATCAGTGGGGGGTGAGTCTGGGTCCTGCTTTTGGCTGGAACTTCCAGGACCATGGCAGCAATTTCAGGAATCTTCTCTTTGGTGACGGCTTCTTTTGTCAGCCTGATCCAAGGCATGCAAGAAGTTTGAGAATGCAGCGGTCTCCTCTGCTTTCCCGTTTTCTGAAACGCGTGTGCCGTCTTCTGCCATTTTCCCCTTCCCCTCCACATTTGTCCAGTCACCCCCAGAAGAGGAGAACTTTAATTCTAACCTTGTCCTTCCCCCCACTAGTCTGAGGAAAGCGTCTAGGCCTCACGTGGGAGCCAAATGCCAATTATTTAGCATCCTAGTTTGCTTTACCTCCCAGGCACCCTTTTATAGGGTTTCACTGTATATACATGTGTATCATAAGCTTTACTGGGGAGGGGATTATCTTTGTAATCCATCAGTGAATAGCACAATGCATTGATATACTTTGTGTTCAGTAGTTTTTTTTTTTTTTTTAATTGTATTGAAGCTGAGACTGACTGAGCTTTCCAAGTAAGAGAGTTTACAGATGGTGGATTTTCTTAGGAGGGAGTATAGAAAAAATCAGTGATGTCACAGAAGCAGGACACTGCGATTCATTTGCTGGTATAGCAAAAATACCAGATATAGTTGAGCAAATCATGCAATTCTGAGCTCAGGGTCACAGTCTTTAAAATGCTGATATGATGCCTACTACACAGGCTGGTTTTCACTCCATTAATATGTATTGATCATTTATCATATGCCAAGTGCTGGATATTAGAAATACCTAAGTGAAAACCACAGGCATGGTTCTAGTGCTCATAGCATTTTCCATCTAAAGTAGGATTATTTTATGCTTTCACTATGAAAATATTAAGGGCATACTTTACATAAACATAAAATTCCTCTGAGTCCTGAAAATTAAAACAATCTTCTGGAGTTTTAGGAATGTCTAACATTAAAGTATCTACACTTACAACCCCCTGCATTAGGCACCAATGAGAAATAAACACAGGGCTGCTCTTTAAGTGTAACTGGAAGAAGCGACCCATTTGCTATGTTTTGAGAAGCGCTGGGTGCCTTCCTCATAATTCCTTCAAATAATCTACCCGCTGAACTAGCTCAAACTCCATCAGAAATACGTTCATGGGTGCAAGTGTGCACCTGTGTGTGTTTTAAGCCATTGCAACTCTGAGAGTTATTTGAAATTGCAGATACTCGCCAGGGCATAAAACACATTCAGTTGTCACCAGTTACCAATATATAATTGGCTTCTCTGATTCTTTTCTTCACAGCACCTGAGATCACTGGACAGCTAGCTAGTAAGTAATGTGCTAAGCACCGGGCACTATGTATGCACTTAGGAAACTTACAGACTCTGCTACTCTCTAGTGCTTGCTACCTTGTCCTATCAATAATTTCAGCTGTTCACGTTCTCATTCATATTTGAAGCACGATGGGTCAGAAGTGGTGCTGGAAGAATCTTTCTTGTGACTTTTCACCTTCACCTAAAGGTCCTTGTGGAGCACGGTGTGGCCAGTGTCACCTCACCCAACGTGAAGCCCGACACATTTTTGTAAAAAAACAAAAAGCAAAGATGAGTGTGTATAGACACACAATCACATACATATTTGAGAACGTGTTGGTTCTCTTACTTTCTACTTATAAGTACATACACGGTTGAGGTTCTTTCCTCCTTTGTCTCTCCACCTCTCTGGACATGAACAAACCCCCTTGAGGTGTTCCAAGTGCCCGAGAGGAGCCGGTGTGCCTGCTCTCTGTGGCATCTCAACACTTAACTAATTGTGCCTGTGAAGCGGTGCTCTGAGGGCTCACTCAAGAACAGGAGAAGAGGGTTCAGGTGCCTCTCAGGATGCAAAACGACGAGTGCTGGATGCACATTTCCAACAGATGGACACGGCATTAGGAAAGCAGCCGCGGAAGGCGGCAGGTGGGGAAGGCAGCAGGAAAGCACAGCCACTTGCAGGGGCACTTGACATTAATTACACCTGTTGGAATTCTAGCCTGACTTTTTGCTTTCGCGTGTGTTCTCCACTTCATCACTGAGGCGAGAGGGAAAAGAAAAGCAACTGAGGATTGTAAACAGAAAATGGAGCACTTGCACCGTAAGAGCAAGGGAAAAGGGGTTGGGGGCGCATCTCTGGCCCATGCACTTCAATTCAACACGTCCAAAAATAGGAGCCAGAGGTGTTCTTACTTATAGTGGTCCAGGTGACTTTGTGTTGGGGCCAAAGAGGCCAATTTAAAAACTGAATGCTTGAACCTCTAAAGACTGGAGTATGCCTTCAGGGCTTCAGAAATTAAACAGGTTGTTCAGTATGAAGAGATTCAGTAGAGGCATTTTCTGTTTTGTATCATCTAAACACATTAATAATAATTAAAAAAAACATTTTTTGGCCATGCAATGATGTTTTTGGCCATGCAATGATGTTTTTCAATGCCTGAGTGATTCTTCATTTATTTGTTTCTGTAGAATCAGATCCTAATTTTGCCTAAGTTGTGTCGTCGTCACCAGCAGAGCCTGCATCTTTGGCTACACTAAGGTTCGCAATGAGGCTCTTTTCTTAAGAAACTTCTATCGTCACCTGGAACTGCCTGGGTGTTTTAGTTTCTGGGTGCCATTCTTTTGCTCTAAGATGCCTCTGTCAGCCTTGCACATTTCCGCTCATCGTTCAATGTCAACTCAAGAGTTACATCTGTAGTAAAGCTTCAGGGATTGCCCCAGACAGACCTGTGCCTCCACCCTCCTCAAAGTTGTGAAAACTGCCCCATTCACCTGTAAAGTGTCTCGCTCCTTGCTGTGCTGGGGCTGCCTGTCCCTCCTCTCCTGAACCAGGAGCCTTTTGAGGAGAGTTGCATTTCTACTCTCGTGTATGTCACCTCTTTCCCTCCTTAGCTCGGAGTCTCCTACTTAAGAGTGTCTGAATTAAGTGTGATCTGCATAAAGATTGGATTGTCTTTTCCTAGAGTTCTAAGTACCACCACTGCAAAATAATGTTAATCCTATCTCCGTATCTTCTAAAAAATAAGGGAGAGCTTTCAAAAGTATAGATTGCCTTCAGGCTTTTGCTCACTTTTCAATGAGACCATGACGACTGCTGTATTACAAAATGACAAACCAGTTCCTCTCTCACCTTAAATATTTATGCATGATTGGGGATTTTGCTCCTGATGGTATGCGATAATGTGAAATAAAGCACATGAGTGCGCACACACACACACACACACATACACACACGACCCCCCAAAATCCAGAATTTATTTTTTAAAAATTGTTTTTATTCTTACATGTTTAAACCTCAGTCACTTTCAAAGTACTCGCTGTTTGATGCAACACACCTATTGAGACGCTTTTTCCACTGCTCAAAACGGTTTTTGAACTCACCAATTTGGATGCCTTTTAGTGGTTCTACTGTTTTTTGTTTCACCCCTTCCACATCTGAAAGACGTTTCCCTTTGAGAACTTTTTCCATTGGGGAAACAAAAAAAGTTGTTTGGGGCAAGATTGGGTGAATAAGGAAGGTGAGCCACAGAAGTCATTTCGTTTTGGGGTCAAAAACTGAAATTCTCAGCAAAGTGTGGGCAGGTATGCTTGCAAATCACTCGTCATGAAATGGGAAAATGCACTGAAAGAATCTCAAAAAAAAAAATTCATTGAAGCTTAACGTAGCCGGCACACTGATGCTGATGGGTTCCTAGAACGCTTCCCTATTGAGCGAAGCCTGTACTTCAAAGAACCCACCCTCCCAAAAAGAATTCCATCTTTTTTGTTCCCCTTCGTATATAGCAGAGAAGCGTAGAGTTAAAAAAGAGATTTATTGAAATGAAGGAAAGAGGGAATGGAGATAAACAGGGTCCTGAAGAAATGGTTATGAGTTAACAATGCATCCAGCTGCAAATAGACAAAAACCCTAACTAATGGTAGAGTTTGATTTTTCTTACCATCAAGAAGACAGGCATGCATAAATGATGACATTGTTGTACCAGCTCAGCAGTGGCAGGGCTGGCATCTGTGTAGTCTTTTTGGCTTCTCTCTCATGGCTTCAAGATGCCTGTCAGAGCATCAAAAATCGTGAACATGTTTGAAAGGAACGGAGGAGATTTTCTCAGAGACCTTTCATCTCTTCATGAAAAAAGTGAAAACTTTACCAGAATCCACTCAGCAAATACCTGCCAGTGTCTAAATGGGCAGTGTCTGGATGTCACGTGACCTCCCCTAGATTCAAGAGAGGCTAGAGAAAGGGTGGATTTTGCTTTTCCAGCCTCTGTAATGGAGGGTGGAGAAAGGAAAAAGGGATTTAGAACGGGCTTTGGGTTACCGAACAGTAGTGTCTGCCACAAAAAGAATAGGTAGATAAAAAGAAGTGCCCAAAGTAATTAAATTGAAGATGGTCATGTGTAGTAGAATATATAAGAAAAGCGAACAATTTATTGTAGGATAAAACAATGTGTATTAATACAAATGCATAAACTAGATAGATATGGGTGAAAGACAGTATCAAAATCAAAATGTAAAGTCATAAGAAGGCAGATATGTTCAATACTAGACTCCTCATAAAATACTGATTTTTAAAATAAACACGTTCAGGTATAAATGTATAAAAACATAGACACACCAAATTCAGACCAGTGGTTGTCTACCTTAGGAAGGAAGGGAGTCAAGGAACTCAAAAGAGGAACAGAAGGGGCATCAATTTTATTTGTAAAGTTTCACTTCTATTATTAAAAAAAAAATGTTTGGCTGGTGTGTATATGCGAGTTTGTTAAGAAAAAACAACTAGAGAAAAATAAGTAAGAGCTTAAATCTAGTTTCAGCACTAAAGATACATTCAAAGGAACATGAAACAAAAACACAAGTGAGATTCTAATTGCCACAACAGCATAGAACGCAGAGACATAATTCATCACATACAACAGTTGAATGAGGATCAGGACCCAGAATGAGCCTGTGACTTCGGTTCAGAACTTACTTTGAACTTCAGTTTTCTCATTTGAGAGATGAGGTTTTTTGGTTTCCTTTATTTTTTTTCTCTGTGCCTTCACAATATTGATCTTTTAAGAATATTAGTTTTTTGGTAAGAAGACATGGTTTCAAAAGATATTCGTTCTTTGAATGATAAGCTGTGGTGATCATGTTTTATAAAGGGTCAACATTATTCATTTATTTGATTTGTATCTGTTGAAAACCTACTCCATGCCAGAAGCTATTTTAGCATTGGGAATAGGGTATAAATAAAGCGAAAGTCCTGGTTTTGATGAAATTCTAGTTGGGGGAGATAGATAAAAAGTACATCCGTGGTATATATGAGTGATGATCAATCTATGAAGCGAAATGTAGCAGGACTAGCGTGTACTCAGAACCAGGTCACAGTAAAGCTAAGGTTGTTTATGACAGATGAGGTTTATCTGACAAGGCACCATTTAACAGAGAGCAGATATAATAGTAAAATATTTTCACAAGTAACATTTGTTAGGGATGATTTTAATTATATAGGTATTCTATAAAATATATAGCATATTAATATGACAACTGTGACTGTCTTGTAGTTTAATATGGGTTTATATGTGCTTCATTGTTTTTTACATATAGTGCACACACTGCCTTTCGCTGAAGCACTCCTGTCCAGTCGAGATGGGTACCTCCACCACTTTCCAGCCAATCTCCTTGTGTCAGTTTGCGTGGAATCTTGTGCTTTTATTCCTATATATTTAATATTCTAGGCTGATATACCTGGAAGAATGATGGTAAAATTGTTTCCTTTAGGAAAACGTGTTGCCCCCATCACACCTGGCTTATGCAGCTGTTAGATAGGCAGTGCTGGCTGGTGTGGAGAGTTTTGGGGATTTTCTTGTCAGTTGTCTCCTGCTCATAGCTGAGTGAAATCTGATAGCACCCAGACAGGTTATATGTCCATTTTCCCTTTGGAAGTTTGGCTTGTGTGTATAAAGATTAATATGGTTGAAAGTTGATATTTTACTAAAAAGGCTTTTAAAATGTTTATTTTTTTATTATCTTAAAGATGTGGGGTACAATTCAGGGTTAGGTATACAAATGTTCATTATGCAGGCACCCTTGTTGATGAGGTGTGTCCCCCTCCCTGATTCCCACTACTGCCAAGCCCACTCCCCCGCCACCCGGCAGTTTCCCACTACTGCCAATTCTTTTTTTATACTATTATGATAATTGTTCGAGGTTCACTTATGAGTGAGAACATGTGATACTCAGTTCTTTGTTTCTGTGATAGGTCACTCAGTATTATAGATTCTATGTCTATCCGAGTTGCTGTGAAGTTTATATTTTGTCCTTCTTTATGGCTGCATAATATTCCATCGTGTGTATGTACCACATTTTTTTTTATCCAGTCCTCTTTTGATGGGCAGCACCGTTGGTTCCATGTTCTTGCTACTTTGAACAATACTGAGACAAACATACGTGTGCAGGTATCTTTTTCATAGAGTGATTTGAGTTATTCCGGGTATATTCCCAGTAGGAGGATTGCAGAGTCATATGGAAGGTCGATTTTTAGATCTTTTAGGAATCGCCACAGAGATTGTACTAGTTTACACTCCCACCAACAGCGTAGAAGTGTTCCCTTTTAACCACATCCTCTCCAGCATCTGTTGGCTTTTGAGTTACTGATGATGGCTATCCTGACTGGAGTTAGGCAGTTTTAAGGTGACTTTTAAACTTAATATTCCTCTCGAAAGGTCTGGACAACTAATGTACAGTTGACCCATGAAGGACATGAGTTTGAAATGCTCAAGT
>CAUYQG010181147.1:0-14275 GCA_963574415.1 Tarsius wallacei
GCCCAGACTGGAGTGCAGTGGCCGCTCCTGGCCACCGCAGCCTCTACCTGCTGGGCTCTGGCGATCCTTCCGCCTCAGCCTTCCAAGTAGCTGGAACTACAGGCGTGCGCTACCACGCCTGTAGTTCCAGCTACTTGGAAGGCTGAGGCGGAAGGATCGCCAGAGCCCAGCAGGTAGAGGCTGCGGTGGCCAGGAGCGGCCACTGCACTCCAGTCTGGGCGACAGAGTGAGACTCCAACTCAAAAAAAAAAAAAGGTAGTTGAGTACTCGGCATATAGGAGACCTCATCAATTCCTTCTGCAGCACATCAAGGAGGGATAGCTAGGATAGAAAAGGAGAGGGAGGTGATGAGAAGCTCCATTGTATAACATCAAATGCAGGGAAACAAGAATCCTGGTGCTAGCAGGAGAGGAAAATGGCATCACCATTGTTGAGAGTACACACCCCATCCTTGGGCAACTCCACTTCTGGGTACACACCCCAGAGCAACACACACACAGGTAGACAAAGGCATTTGCTCGAGATAGTCCTCAAAGCAATTACATGCATTGGCCAAGGGAGGGAAACAACCCAAGTGCCCACTCATAAAAGAACGGATAAGTCATGGGTGATATATGTGAGGGATGAAATACCAATGGAATGAATTAGAACAATGTGCATTAATACTGGAAGATAGTGAAAATGTAATGCCAAACAGAATGGCAAATACTTCTTATATACCCTGCAATATATGCTTTCATGGATGTACACACATACTCACACATTGACAACAGAAGAATGTTGACCTGTGGGAAAGGGGAGAAGGAAGGAAGGGAGTGGGTTGTAGAAGAAGGATGAAAGGGACAGAAACAAACACACCAGAGGACACACAAGTGGCCTTTTGTGGTTGTGAGCTGAAATGAAGATTGTGATTCATCTAATTCTGAGCATCTGACCTGCAAGACAGCACAGGAAAGAAAGGGGGCCAAGGAATTCTATGTTTTTTTTGGTGAGACTCAGAAATTGTTGGGTGTTTGGGGATTTTCTGTAACAGGACAACAAGTATGTCATCCAAGAATTGCTCTTTGGGCTCTTGTTGGGCCAAGCACGCCTGGATGTGTTGTGTGGCTATTGCACTGTATCCTCACAGCGCTCTCTTGAGGTATTACCATTTTCATTTTCGATGAAGCTCAGAGAGGTGAGGTGAGTTGCCCAATGCCATCAGCTTGCAGTGTCAGCCCAATCCTCGCCATCGCCTCTGGATTTCACAGGGTAATTCAGGCACCTACTGGGGTTTTGGGGTTCAGAAGAAACAGTTCTCCAGGATGGCCTGGAGGTGGCGCTGTTGCAGCTGGTCCAGGACGGATGAAAAGCCTGAGCCTGTGAGGTAGGGATGGAGGACATTCAGGGGATGATGGCTGCCTTTCCAGGTTTGGGTGAGGCCTTGTTCACCAGTTCTTGGGCAACAGAGAGCTGGGAAGGAGGCTGAGGGAAGAATGCTGGCAGGGAGAGCTTCACCCTGGAGTCTGAAAACCTGCCTGCCATTCTTCGCCCTACCCCAGCTCCAGGAGGGAGACTGTTTGTAAAGGCCCAGGCTCTGTGGTGGTGGCTCAGGGTCAGGATTCCAGAACAGAGTGCAGATGAACCTGGGTCAACCTGTTAAACGACCCCCCCACTCCCCACACCTCCCTTCTTTTCTTGATGGTGAGTGTTGGGGCCTCGGACTCAATGCCGTGGGGGGCCTTGGCCTCAAAGTCAGAGGATGAGGGCCCCTGCAAGGCAGAACCAGGGGTCATTCCCAGCACCAGGGAAATTGGGCAGTTGCCCCCTGCCCCCTAGTCCTAGATGCTTTCTGAGCAGTAGTGACCAGGTGTGTAGCAATCCATGCCAAGGGCAAGTAAGAAGAGGTGAGGGAAAGGAGGAAAAAAAACCCCATAGCCTGCTTTCTTTCTTTCTTTCTTTCTTTCTTTCCTTTTTGAGTTGGAGTCTCACTCCGTCACCCAGGCTGAAGTGCAGTGGCATGCTCCTGGCCACTGCAGCCTTGACTTGCTGGGCTCCGGCGATCCTTCTGCCTCAGCCTTCCAAGTAGCCAGAACTATAGGCGCGTGCTACTATGCCCAGATAATTTTTGATTTATTGTAGAGAAGAAGTCTCGCCAAGTTGCCTGGGTGGATCTCGAGCTCGCGGGCTCAGGCAATTGACTCGCCTTGGACTCCCAAAGTGCTGGGATTACAGGCTGAGCCACCGAACCCAGCCCACAGCCTGCTTTCTTGGAAGTAACAGAAATCAACACAAACTTGCTTAGGGGAGTACTGGGCATCATTAGAAGGATACAGTAACATTTCATGGCATCAGAGGGCAGGGGTGTGGCCAGGACTGGGAACACAGAAAGGTCTGGAACAAGGGCAGAAACATGGACTTTCCTCTCTTCTCCCTCTGTAGTCTGGCTTTTTCTGCCATGTTCTGCACATGGTGGGAAATGGTCACCCCTTCTGGAGTGACGTCCCCTGTTGTTCCAGCATCTTCACCCCACTGACTTATGTCCTCATGTCCAATGCTCCACATTCCCAGGACAGAATCTCACTGGCCAGCTTGTGACCTCTGACCAGGAGGAGGCCTGTGTGACATAAACATGGCCCCCTTCATGGGTAGCTGAGAGAAGAATAACCAGGGTTGGGGGAAGACAGCCCAATATGCGTCTACAGAGTCATGGAAGTGCAAAGGCAGCAATGGAGGCCAAGTGCAGAATGCAAGTGCTCTAGGACTTGATAAGGTCATGGGTTTGGGGTTTAGTGCTCCTGAGAGCCAGGGAACATGCGCATTAGCTACCTGGAGGGCACCCAGTGCTGTTCACTGGGAACACAGTCTTATGTATAGAAGGCACTTGCTAAATAGTTGAGTAAATGAATGGATGAATACATAAATGAATGAATGAAATATTCCCCCTGGACTCCTACATGGGGTGCCCTTCTGTCCATCATGGTGCAGGAACTTGTCAGTCCTAATTATGTCAGGGTACAAATGCTTCCTGATAAGTTCCCTTCACCAACAGACTGAGTGGTTTTCTAACTGTTCACCTCCCTAAAATGAGCTGACCCTGCTCAGCGACACATCTGCCCTGCAGGTACTTACAGAGAGTGAAATCTTGGGGTGGGCGTTGTGGGGGGAGTAAACTGCATCTGGGATGGAGAGCAGGTGCAGTCCGCTGTTCTTCCAGCATCCTGCTAGTACAGCCCGAGACAAAGTCTCGGTGTGGAAAGTTTACTTGGGATGTGGTTCCAGCAAGCAGGGTGAGGGGGCAGAGAGAATGAGAGAAGGAAGGAAGGAAAGTCAGTGCAAAGACACATGAGTGAGGCTGCAGTTTCTGCAACAGACTCCACTCCTCCAGGACCTCTTGAAGGGTACAGAATGCCTCCTGGAATGATCTGCCTGGAGGATGGGGGCGCAGCACTAATCCATTTGCTCTTTTCTCCATCCGGGGAAGGAGGTCTCCGAGGGTGCCAGCTCCCTGCATTTCCAGGAGCCACTGGAATATCGTCTGAGCACACTGCCGTGGCATTGGAGCTCGAGGTGACGCTGCCAGCGTGGAGGAGTCTGTGTTCATGTGGAACTGTCCACAGCAGCTGAAGCTGAAATCTGAGGTGAGTGGGCGGGATGAGAGGCAGGATCCTGGGGTCCCAGCAATGTGCCTCAGTGCTGCTCCAGGTCAGGGTCAGCAACTGCCACTGCAGCCCTTTTCTCCTGAAGCCCAGGCCTCTCTCCTGAGCTTCAGATCTGCAAACACAAAGGACCTGTTGACATCTGACATGCAGGATGTCTCACGTCCTCAGAGACTAAAACCAAACTCAGCACCTTTATGGCAAGCCGGTTTCTCTTTCTTATCGCCATCTGAGCAACCGCCCAGGGGCAAAAGTGGGCAACCTGAGACTCACCCTTGACTTCTCTGTCATGCTTCACATCCAATCAGTTGCCAGTTTCCATGAATCCCATTCACCTGCCTTTTCTTTATCTTCCTTCAGCCTGCCCATCCTCCCTCTTTCCTCTCTCCCTTCCTTCTTTCCTCCCTTCCTCCCCTGCCCTCTTTCTTTCCCTCTTTTCCTTCCTTCCTTCCTTCCTTCCTCTTCCTCCCTTCCCCCCTCCTTTCCCCCCTTCTTTCTGTCTTTCGAGCTGTGGGGTACAAGTGTGGATTTACTACGTAAGTAGGTTGCATGCAGGTGAGGTTCTTTCTTTCTTTCTTTCCTTCTTTCTTCCTTTCCTCTCTCCCCTCCCTTCCTCCTTCCCTCCCTCCCTCCCTCTCTCTCTTTCTTTCCCCTCTCTCCCTCCCTTTCGCCCTTCCTTCCTTCTTTCCCTATCAAATTAGCACAGATCAAAAAGAACAAGACTGAAGACACCCATACTGATGGCAGCACACTCACATACTTAGGTGACAGGAGGGCACACTGATAACCTTTTGAAAGGCAATGTGGCACAACATCAATAGTCATAAATGTTGTTATCCTTTCTTTCTCTCTCTCTCTATCTCTCCCCTCCCTCTTTCTTTCTTTCATCTTTCTATTTTTTGAGTTGGAGTCTCACTCTGTTGCTCAGATTGGAGTGCAGTGGCACACTCACAGCCACCCCAGCATCAGCCTGCTGGGTTCTGACAGTCCTTCTGCCTCAGCCTTCCAAGTAGCTGGAACTACAGGTGTGTGCTACCATGCCCGGCTAATTTTTTATTTATTGTAGAGACGAGGTCTTGACAAGTTGCCTGGACTGTTCTGTTGTTATCCTTTAACTTAGATATTCTACTTCTAGAAACCTATCCTGAGGAAATAATCCTAAACACAGGAAAGGCTTTCTGCACAAAGATATTCATGACAGCATTGGTTATACTAGCAGAAACAAAACAAAGCAAAACAAAACAACCAACAACAATAACAAGAAGCTGGCTGCAACCTAAATGTCAATGCTTCACACGAACATTGTGAATTCACAGGGGCTCATCTTCTTCGTGCTAGGCACCCTGCAGTGTTGCTGCTCTCCAGATGTCTGCCCAGTGATGTCGCTTCTTCTCATGCTGCATGCCTTTTGTTAAGGTCATCCACTCCCATGGCCTGGGCTACCATCTACATTGAATCCTTACTTGTAAGATTATACAATTATTATGCAATGACTAAGTGACAGAAGCCAAACTCAAAAGGCTGCATACTATAGATCCCATTTACAAGACATCCTGTAAAAGGCACCACTAAAATTACAGACATCATAACATAACAGTAGTTCCAGGGGCTTGGATAGGGAGGGGATTGACTCTAAGGGGAATGAGATAACTTTCTAGGGTGATAGAAGTATTCTGTGTCTTTATTGTAGTGGTGGTTCCACAACTGTATGTGCTTAACCAAACTCAGAGATCTGTATACTGAGAAAGGGTGAATTCTACTGTTTACAAATTATATCTCAATCCACTTGCCTAAAAATGTTGATTCGATGAGTGTTGTGTTTAACCTTATACTGAGTGCTGCGCAGAATTGGTGACAGTGGAAGCGAGCAGCAGGCAGCTGGCCTGGTCCGGCTGGGAAGACATTCCTGGGGAAGCAGTGTGGAGCTGAGCTCTGCAGGCTGAACAGACCTCCCTACTGCAATGTGGCGACGATGGACAGAGGGTAGAAGGGCCTTCCAAGATGCAGTCCAGGTGAAGTAGGACAATCCCTTGAACTGGGGTGGATGGCAATTGAGATGGACAAAAATAGAACAGTTCTAGAAACAGCTAGGAGATAAAATCAACTAGACTTCATGGCCAGTTGAACACATAGGGAAGGGAAGATCAAGGGGGCCAGGGGGCCTCTGACTTCTGGCTTGGCTGACTGGGTATGTGGTGATATCGTCTGAAACAGAGATCCCCTGGAAGAAGGCTAGTGGGAGAAGACTATGGGTTCAGTTTTCCTAAGTGGAGTTGGATGTGTCTAGGAAGAGAACAGGTGAGGTCAAGGAGGCACCTTCATGTTTTTCTGAAAAACTATTTCCCTCTCCATCCAGGGGAAAGCTCCAGAACCCAAGACCATACCTTATGGGATCAGGGACGGACCACCTGCATTGGGGAGAACCAAGTTCACAGCTTGAACATTGAAATGAAAGACAGGCTGGGCTCGGTGGCTCAACCTATAATCCTAGCACTTTGGAAGGCCAAGGTGAGTGGATCGCCTGATAGTTCACACCTGTATTTCTGGCTACTTGGAAGGCTGAAGCGGAAGGATTGCCAGAGCCCAGTAGGTCGATGCTGTGAGCTGTGAGCATGCCACTGTACTCCAGCCTAGGCAATGAAGTGAGACACCAACTCAAAAAAAGAAATGAAAGACAGATGGAAGGAGAGCAGATGGTGCAGGCACTGCAGGACAGAAAAGTGTCCCCTGAAGGACACACGCTCTTGTTACTGACACCCTTGCCTGGCCCTGGCTCTTGCGCATTCTGACGTCTGGTTGCCCAACTTTTACTAGGATTCTGTGAGATAATCCAACATTCTCCCATTAATTCCCTGTTTTGATTAGATTAACTTGAGTAGGTTTCTGCTCTTTGCAACTCCTAAAGCGTTGACAAAGGCATTTTAATTAGTTTAGTTTTTACAGTCTTTAAGCTAACTTTGTAAGGCAAGTCTTCTATTACTCTCCAAATTTCTGGACCATTTTGTGCAATTACTCTACCACAATCAATTTCTCAAGATAAAAAATTCCTCTGGAGATTTTCATTGAAATCATCTCAAAGTTTTATAGATTACTTGAGGTAGGATTGATGTTTTCACAATACTGTTCAAGAACAAGATCCATTTCTCCATTGATTCAAGTCTTTTAAAAATGTCTTTCATCCAACTTCAGCATATATTTTTGTGCATATTTTGCTCAGCATATTCTTTTTTGTTCCCTTGGTGCTTTCTAACTTATTATTGCTGGTCTAGAGGACAGGCATTATCTTGATACATTTATCATCTCATGTCAGCCCCTTTTATTCTATGCTCTTATTAGTTCTTACAGTATTTCAGTTTATACTCTTGACTTCTAAGGATGAACAAACACATTATCTGCGAATAATGAGAATGTTGTCTCTGCCTTGCCAATATGAACACCCTTCCTTTCTTTTTGTCATCTTATTCAATTGGCTGGCACCACTAAAATGAAGGCAAGTGACAGTTGTGATAGCAGGTATCCTTGAAGTGTCGCTTCCTTGAATAGAAAGACTCTAGTGTGATAGTTCCAAAGCTGCCATCCGAAGAACACTGGTCCACAGGATGTTAATAGTTTTATTAAGAAAAAAGTGTTCTGGGGTCAAATAACCTTGGATTATGTGGATTTACAAAGACAAATCTATTTCTTAACTTTAGGAGTAATCAGAAAGTTTGATGTTAATTTGCTTTGTGGATGTCCAAGAGGGAGATATACTAGATAACATGTCTTAAACTAATTTGACCACTGACCTTTTTGTTCCATTCCTTACTGTTTAACATCTCCTGTTAAACAGTGTTCTCCAGGGTGGTGTTGGAACTGCTGCTTTAAGAATTCACCACGAAGTATGATGCTTGCTGTGGTTTCTGTAAAAAGAATTGTTAGGTGAATAAACAAATACTTTTTATCATAGTAAGACTAAGAAAAAATTGAATTCCTGGTTTGTTGAGAATTTTTTAAAAATTAGAAATAGAAGTTAATTTGATTAAATGGTTTTTAGATGTCTATGCAGACGGTCATATAATTTCCCCCTTTTAAATTAGGATAGTGAAAATCCACCACAATGCATTATATTGTGGTTCAAAATATCCCACAGGACCACAGGATTGCATGACTATGTTGTTGATGGAATGAATGGGGTAAAATTGAACAGTCAGCAGGCCGAGTGCTGTCAGGGTCTGCTTGTGGCGTCCCTGCTTCAGCTGCAGTGTGCTGCCTCCTGGTGGCTATTTGCTGCTATGACTTAAATATCTATGGGGACAATTCTGAGCTCTGGCTGGCTAAAACGTAGGGGATAGGAGAAACAATTTCAGGAATCCCCTAGGTTATTTGATACTAACTTTGTCAAACCAATCTAAGGAGATTGGACTGGAAGAATCCCGAAAATACAGGGACTCGCCCTGTGTCTCCCTGCTCCCTGGGTCTGAGTTTCCTGCCTTGCTTTGCCTTCTTCTCCACATGCTCTCCACTCCCCCCACTTGGAAATAAAGACATCTAGTTGACTCTTATTAGAGAACTTAGGCTAGGTGCAGATCTCAGCCAACTGCCAGTTGCATCATCAAGGAATTTTAAAAATTTTGGGGAAACCCCTTCGGGTTCCTCCCACTGTGAGAGCTTTTCTGTCCTCTCAATAAATCCTGCTTTTTAAAAAAAAATTTTTTTAAACGAATACTTATATCTAACAGTTGTTGAGTGGTTACTATGTACCAAATACTTGGTTAAGTTCTTCAAATGAATTCTTTTAGTTTAATCCTCCCATCCCTCCAAATTAGATATTATTATTTCCATGTTGCAAACTGAAAAACAACCACAGAAAGGTTACATCACTTACCCAGGTCATCCAGCCAGTTCCTAGCAAAGAGTGAAGTCAGATTCAAAATCTGGCAGTCTGTCTCCAAAACCCACACTCTTGAGTGAAACCAACTTTGCCCTTTGCTTCCAGGAATAAATCTGATAATAATATGTTGCTAGATGTTTTTAAACAAAGTTTCCCCTTTTTTGTGCTATTTTGCTTTTGGTATCAGGATTATACAGGATTCATAAAATGAATGGAAATTTTTCCATATATGTTAGTGCTCAGGTAAATTTTTAAAGAATTTAGGCAATATCTGTTTCTAAAATGTTTGCTACCTCATCTGTAAAACCATCTGGTCCAGGGGCTTTAGACAATTATCTTAAACTTATTGGTTACATTATTAGTCATTTCTGGTTTCTCACTGTTTGATTTATTTATATTTTCCTGAAGTAATTATCCTATTTGCCTAGGGAAGTTCAGATTTATTAACATAGAATGATGCATAGCATTAGCTTATGTTTTTTAAAATCTCTGTATTTCTGTCTCTTGTAAAGGTCCCATCTTAGTCATGATGAATTTTTGAGTTTTATTTCTTTTGATTTCTTCATTACATTTGCCAAAAATGTAATAGTAGTAGAGAAATAAAATAGCAAATATTTATATAGTGTTTACTTTTTGCCATGTACTATTCTAAGTGATATTAATTCATTTAATCTTCATAACAACTTTATGAGTTAGGGACTATTATTATCTCATTATACAGATGAGGAAACTGTGCCACAAAGTTAGTAAGTAACTTATCTAAGGATACACAGCTAAAAAGTGGTGGAGCTGGGATTTAAGCCTATGCAGTTTCTACTTTTGTAGTTATTACTTCCTTCTGCTTTTTTTTTTTTTTTTTGATATGGAGTCTCACAATTTCACCCAGATTGGAGTGCAGTGGCTGCTCCCAGCCACTGCAGCCTCGACTTGCTGGACTCTGGTGATTCATCCACCTCAGCCTTCCAAGTAGCTGGAACTACAGGCGCACGCTACCATGCACGGCTAATTTTTGATTTGTTATAGAGATGAGGTCTCGCCAAGTTGCCCAGGCAGGTCTCAAACCCACGGGCTCAGTCAATCCACTCACCTAGGCCTCCCAAAGGGCTGGGATTACAGGCTGAGCCACTGAGCCTGGCCTATTTCCTCCTGCTTTTACTTTATTTTTAAATTCTGTTTGAGATGAATGCTTTGTTAATTTATTTGTAATCTTTCTTATTTGTCAGTGAAAGCACTGAAGGTCATAAAATGAGTAAGACTGGCAATAACCCAAGGGCTCTACTATTATCAATCTTTTCAAAGAACCAGCTTTTGATTTAATTATCTCTATTGCTTTTCTGTTCTTGATTTCATTGATTTACGCTTTTATGTTTATTATGTCTTTCCTTCTGGTTGTTTTGGGTTTAATTCTGTCTTTCTTTAAATCCTCAAGATAAAAATGTATATATTTTATTTGATATCACTCTTTGCTTTTTTAATATAAACACCTAATGCTATGAATTTCCCTCTAGGCAATGTTTTAGCTGCATCCCACAAATGTCTTTATTGTAGTAAAGCACATATAACATGAAATCTACCCTATTAATACATTTTAAGTGGACAGTACAGTATTGTTAACTATTGTTGCACAGCAGACCTCTAGAACTTTTTCATCATGCATGATTGAAACTCTATACTCTTTGCACAGCAACTCACCATTTCCCCTAATCCCTAGTTCCTGGCAGCCACCATTCTCTCACAAAATTTTATGTTGTATGTTGTATTTTCATTTTCATCAAGTTCAAAATATCTTCTAAATTTCCAATGAATCTTCTTTTTTGAGCTGTGGATTATTTAGAAGTGTGTTTAATTCCAAAATATTTGATGATGTTAAAAGTATCTTCTTGTTATTTATTTTTGGATTAATCATATTATGACCAGAAAACATTGTATGACTCTATTTTTTAAAAAATTTTAAGGTTTGTTTTATGGCCCAGCATATGCTTTATCCTGGTGAATGTTCTATGCACGTTTGAAAAAATATATATTCTGCTCTTGTTACACAGAGTGTTTTATAACTGTCAGTCAGGCCACACTAGTTGATAGTGATGTTCCTATCTTCTAATCCTTGCTAATTTTTGTTTATTGCTTACTGAAAGGGGAGTCTTTAACTCACCAATTGTAATAGTGTACGTCTCTATTTCTCATTTTGGTTCTGTAAGTTTTTGCTCTATGCATCTTGAAGTCCTGTTGTATGCATACACATTTAGGATTTTTATATCTTCTTGGTAAAATAACTTTTTTTTTTTTGAGTTGGAGTCTCACTCCAGACTGGAGGGCAGTGGCCGCTCCCGGCCACCGCAGCCTCGACCTGCTGGGCTCCGGCGATCCTTCCGCCTCAGCCTTCCAAGTAGCTGGAACTACAGGTGTGCGCCACCACGCCCGGCTAAAAAATAACTTTTAAAATATTATGTAATATCTCTCTTTATTCCTGGTAATTGTCCTTGTTCTGAAGTCTACTTTGTCTGATTTTAATATAGCCACTCTAATTGCCATTTGATCAGTATTTACATGGCATAACCTTTTTTATTGGTTTACTTTTAATCTATCTATGTAGTCATATTAACTGAGTTTCATGTAGACAGCATGTAGTTGAGTCTTGGGTGTGCATGTGTTTGTATGTTTAATACAATCTGATAATGCTGTATTTTAACTGGTGTGTTTAGACCAGTCTTCTGGCGACCGAGACTGAGTTTCTCCTGGAGTTTGCACCACTTATGCTGTCAGGGTAATGCAAAGAGAGAAAAGAAAGAGGAAAATAGGAGAATGTCCCTCATATACTCTTTTTTCCTGGTTCATCTGACAAGGAAGATGGGTTTTCCCTTGGAGTTTTAGGTGTCCCTGCCACCACCCCTGCCACACAGAGCAGCTTTGTGACTGGTTTGCCCAGGTCAAAAGAAGAAAAAGGGAAAAAGAGATCCTCCACACTCTCTGACTCACAGAGGGCTACCTTTCCAATTCTCTGTCTGAGAAGAGGGGCTTCTCTTGGAGGTTTGGTTGCCTATACCTGCTGCACAGTGCCATATTTGGGCCACCCTTGGGTAAAAGTTCCATGATTAAAGAGGAACAAAACTCTGGAAACTCACTCCATAAGGATCTCTCTTCAAGTTCTAGCTCTCCTTGCCGATCCACTTGTTACTTCTTGAATTCTCATGAAGCTGTTTTTTTGTATTTTATTCAGACCTTGTAATTGCAGTTAGTGAGTGAGACAGGCTGTAGTGGCTTCACCCCACCTTGACCAGTACCAGAAGTGCAGGGTAGATTCCACAAATTGAGTTGGTATGTGACATAGTCACATATGATTAAGCTATTAATGGGCACTTTCAAATTGTTCTTTAAAATAGCATGCCAATTACAAGAGGGACAAAAAAAAAAAAAAAAAAGCAAAAAAGGAATGATGTTTTGGAGGGCCCCTTGTAGTACAGACTTCCTCCCCAGGTAAGTGTTCTAGGAATCCATTGGCATCAGTGTGCCAGCTGTTGTTGTTGTGAGAGGCTGCGTTCAGCTTAAGTGAATTTTATTTCTGGGTGGGGGGGAATTCTTTCAGTGTGTTTGCCCATTTTGTGATGGGTGATTTACAAGCACATCTGCCTACACTGTGTGAGTATTCAGCATTTTGACCAAAACAGCATGACCTTCACGCCCCATCCTCCCTATTCACCTGATCTCGCCCCAAGCAACTTTTATTTGTTTCCTCAGATGAAAAAAGTCTTCAAAGGGAAACGTTTTTTCCAGTGTGAAAGAGGTGAAACAAAAAATGGCAGAAGCACTAAAAGGCATCCAAATTGACAAGTTCAAAAGCTGTTTTGGGCAGTGGAAAATGCATCTTGATAAGTGTATTGCAGCAAATGGATAGTACTTTGAAGTTGACTGAAGTTTAAACATGTAAGAATAAATACATAATATTTTATACATAAATCCCAATTTTTGGGGGTCCCCCTTTGTATATTATACAAGCACTGTTAAAAAAAACGCTTCCTTATCCTTTTACCAACAACTGATATCTAACTTTCTATTTTTTACCAATCTGTTAGGTGAAGAGAAATAGTATCTTGTTGATTTAATTTCATGTACCATATTTGGTAGTAAAGTTTGAGCATCTTTTTATATATTTTTGGCCATTTATATGTCCTCATTTCTAAATAGTCCCTTTATATCCTTTGCCATTTTTCTACTTGGTCATTTGTCTCTTTATTATTGATTTGTTGAAATTGCCTGTGTAGTTTCTACTGTTTGCAATTTATTGAGGTTTACTTTGAGACTCATTACTTAATCAATTTGTTTATATGTTCTGTGAGCATCTGAGGGAAAAAAAGAGGAATTCCCTGTTGAAATTTTCCCTAGATATATTAAAACAATCTTGTTAATTTTATTATTTAGACTGTTTATAAGATTTTAAAAGCATTTGATCTGTTACATTTTGAGACAGGTGTTTTAAAATCTCCCACTCTGACTCTGGCTTGGTAAAATTCTCCTCATAGTTCAGTGTTTGCTTTATATATTCTTTCCAATGTATTTGCTCATGTATCTGACTCAAATTCATGATTAATCAATCATTCAGTGGTTAAGAGCACAAACTCTGGTGTTAGAATAACTGGTTTCAAATCTTAGTCTTCCTCATCTGTGAAATGGGGCAAAAAATAGTAGATACCTACAGAATTGTTATGAGATTAAATAAAAATATCCATGCAATTGTTCAACAAATGGCCATTATTACTTTTTTTGGTGATAGTACATTTCGTCAGTGCAATTATTTAAAGATCCCTCCATTCCATTTAATGCTTTCCTTCTTGAATTATACTTTAAAAAATATGAACATTGCCACACTCATCTATTTGCATTTTTCTGTAATATGTTTATCTATTTAGATCATTCATAATTATTTCAGTTTAGGTGGATTGTTTGTAAAGCATTATTGATATAGACAATCTCCAGAAAGATGACCAAGGATGCCCACCATACATCCTTTCCTTGCCTTTAAGCTCATGGCTCCAGGTGGTGGGATCTATTTCCCCTCTCCTCCAACAGGGATGACCCATATTTTGCCTTGCCTGATAGCAAGCAGAAGAAGTGATGTTGTGTCAGCTCCAGATCTAGCCTGCAAGTGACCAGTTAACTTTTGGTTATATTTGGGAAAGCCACCGTCATTTAAGGAAGCTTAGGTTAGAATATTAAATTATGAGGCACACTTAGAGACAGAGAGGACACGGAGAAGGAGCATGGAGACACTACACATGAGTGAAATCTTGGATTGCTTAGCCCAGCCACCTAAAGGTTGCAGTTGAATGAGTGAACCCAGCCCATGACCCATGGAGCAAAAGACCTCAGTCAAGCCCTGCTAGTATCCCAGACCTAGAAAATCTTGAGAAATAACAATTCATTGTTGTTTTAAGCCACTACAGTTGGGGTGGTTTGTTACTCATCAGTAGATAACTAGAAGCATGTAGATTTTTCTTCTTTATTCGTAGAATTCTAGCATCCCAATACTTTCTTCTTCATACCTCTTTATTCACTCTGAGATTTTTTGTTTTTTAATAGGAGATTAAGCATTAAAAAGTTTGCAGTTGTTAATAGTTTCCCTCTCAAGAATAAACAAATCGGGCTCGGTGGCTCAGCCTGTAATCCCGCGCTTTGGGAGGCTGAGGTGAGTGGATTGCCTGAGCCCGCGGGTTCGAGACCCACCTGGGCAAGCGAGACCTCATCTCTACAATAAATCAAAAAATTAGCCGGG
>CAUYQG010181148.1:0-30392 GCA_963574415.1 Tarsius wallacei
CTAACCAACTTCTTAAACCAGAAAACTGAGGGGAAGCTAAGCCAGAAATAGGAGGGGAATTCGAAAAGGAGCCTCCGGACAGGCTCTCCCAAGAGCCCCCATGGGAGTAGCTCTCTGAGCAGAAGCGGGCCACTGTCCTCCTTTGCAGTAACCCCCTCCTGCTTCCACCTCCTGTCCTGCAAATGGGCCTGACCACAGGCGACCTTGGAGCCCTTGATAATGACTTGCGCCTCACCCACCGTCCAAGAATCAATGTGTTGTGGTCTGGGAGAAGCCGCGTTCCCCAGTTCAGAGGTCAGGTGGGGGCAGGTCCGCAGAGACCGGCCCTGGGGAGTGAGCCTAATGAGAGTGGAGTGAGCGGCAGGGGGAGGTCAGCCGAGGCGCCCCTGCTTCCTGCCCAGCAAAGGGGTGGGAGTGAGGGAGGCCCTGACATGGGCATCAAGGGAGCCCGGGTCATTTGCAGAATTAAGAGACTTGACCCAGAAAGGAGGAAAGGGCTGGAGGTCAGCCACCCTAACGAGGAGGGCTGCTTCCTAGGAGGCTCCGAGGGGCTCTGACTTCCCTAGAGTACACGATTGTGCCTTTACTTACTCAGATCAACAGGGGCTGCAGACAACCCCAATTAGCCTGAAAACCCTCAAGTCCCGGGGCCTTGCTCTGCACAGTTTCCTGGAAAATTGGAGACAGAAGCCCCGGGATGAATGTGAAGCAGACCCACCCTCCTCTCCTGCAGGAGCATCCCACAGCTGTCCCTCTGTGGGCAGGAGGGGAGAGCAGAGACTTGCTGGGACCCCTCCAACAGCTGCATTTGTACCCGAGCTAAAACCCCTCCCCTCCAACCTTTCTCTGGTGCTGCCAACAGACCCCAGTGTCACCTCTCTAGCTTTGGCTTCTCTCCCTCCTGAGGGCTGTCCAGGGGAGCAAACGCAGAGCTGGGGTGGGAGGAGAGAGACCGAGGACAGGAGTGGGTGGGAGGTATCTGGTCTAACCTCACTTTGCAGCCCTGAACCCAAAGGAGCACAGTGGCTTACCCATCGACGTCACACACACTTCCAGCACGAGGGGGGAAGAGGGGGCAGAGTCACTGGGGGAAGCAGAAGCGAAGACAGAGGAAGAGGAGGATGAAAGGAGGCCTCTGAATATTCAGGGTCTCCCAAGCTGACCTCCCATCTGCACCCCCAAAAGGGGACCGTGGGGGCCCCCAGGCTGAGTTAGCCTAGTTGGGTTCGTTGGAACATTAGCAAGGGACCCTAGTCCTCCGAAGAGGGACAGGGACCCTCAGTTGGCACTCCTGAGAGAAGGCTTTGAGACCTATGTGGCCAGAGTGGCCAGACTTCAGACGAGGTCCTGCTGCGCCCTCTGCTGGCCACAGAGAAGACCTGTGTGCTCAGGCAGGGCCCCACGCTTTTCTGGGTGCCCTAGGCTGAACTGCCCTCCAGCATGAACCTCTTCATCCATATGGACCACAGACCCGAGGGACCCCAGAAGAGAGGGGTTGTGCCCTGCTTACAGCCTGCAGAGGCTATTTGATGGAAGCAGATGGAATATCCATCCATCTGATGTTCAAGGTGTTGTTCAAAGCCCTACTCGGCGTGACCTTGGCCATCATGCCTGGCCTCTCTCTGCCATAGTTGGCTTGCCTGTGAAGCAGTGGTAACATCCACTCCCACACTGGAAGGGACTCTGGGAGGTCGAGTAGAGGAAGGATGTCAAGCTCTCAAGTCCATGGCAAGTGCAGTCAATGGCAGCGCCTTTCTGTGCTTTCTCCCACAAGAGGGAGCTTGACGGCAGGGCAGGGCAGACCTGGGGCACTGGCCTGTCTGCCATGGTCACCTCCTGAGTCTAGCACTGTCAGCAGCTCAGGGTTCACTGGGGGGTTGGGGTTGGGGTGGCAGGGAGAGGGTCAGGCTGAGGAAAGGCTCTGATATTTGGAGCTGAAGATTCTGGGCCTTTTGCAGAATTCAGAGATTTGACCCAAACAGCATGGAGATGAAGCCATGACAGGCAGACCTGGATCTGGCATGCAGATTCCAAATGCAAAGTGATCCCGTTGTACTGAGGAAGGAGCCCTGGGCTATGGGGGACAGCAAAAGGCTCCACAGAGGAGACAGAGGGTCCCTTCCATCACATGGCCTCTGAAGGCTGCAAGCAAGGCCCAGCCCCTCTCTGCTGAGGGAACTCTGGTCTGTGGCCCATAGGCTGAAAAGTTCCGTGTGTGAGGGCAGCTCAGCCAAAGGAATCCAGAAAAGCGCCAGGTGCTTTATTGACCAAGGCCTTGAACACTAAATGGAGTTTGAGTTGAAGAAATAGCAGAAAGACAGAATCATGGGAAAGGGTGGTGTTTTCGGGGACAGATACTAGTTGATGTCATGGCCAGGATGGCAGACCATGAGGCTACCGAGGAAGCGGGGGTTAGAAGCCATGCGCAGGTGTCGATGCTGGGCAGTGGATGTTTTGAAGGAGGAGAGTATCATTATCCAGCCAGGGTATTGGGAAGCCTACCTGCATGCCAGCATGGAGGACCCACCATGGAGGAAGAGGGTGGAAGTGACTCTGGCCTCGGCGAGGAGAAGGGTGGACCAGGACTCTCCGTAAGATGGTGGGGAAGGAAGAGAATAGGCAACTGAGTGGTGGAGCCAGGCAGGGCCAGGGTCCCCTCTGCTTATAAGTCTGGGAATCGCAGCCTGGCCTGCCGGCCACAGCACTTGGGCTCCAGAGGGACTGCTGGGGCAGAAGCAGGCTTTGCAGGCTCCGTGTTGCCCATCCACAGCACAGGCCTCCCTATGTAGGAAGCTTTAACAGGTTGGCCACTGTCACTTGTTGCAGGACGAGATCATGGGCCTTGGCTGGAGCTTCTTTTTGAGGTTTTGGGTGTGATTCAACTCATGGGGACAGGAGCTGCTCTCCTTTTTCCCCAATATGTCATGTGATAGTTCTGCCTCACCTAATCTTGACCCCCCCCCATGTGTCACTGGCTGTTAACCTCCAACTCTACTTTTCTGTGTTGCGTCCTTCCTGATTCACCCCTCCCCCAATATATTTGGCATTTTCACGGGTAGGCAAAGAGACTGAAGATGAAGATGGGGCAGTGCCGAGACGCAGAGCAAACCCCACACTATCCCAGAGCAGCAGCACCTGGCGGGCACTCCTGGGCAGGCGGGGTCAGAAATGGGGTGCAGAGAAAGGGGCAGGCACACAAGCTAAGGTCCATGTGCCCATGGAAAGAGTTTATCCTGGGGACTTGAGAAGAAAAGGAACCCCAGGTGAAGAAAGAAGAGAGCCCTTACCTGTCTCGGCCAGAGGTACCATCTTAGCAAAGCTGCTGGAGAGAAGATGGGCCAAGAAGAAGGGATGAGAGGGATGGTGTGCAGTAGGCCAGTGGCCGAGTGGGCCGCCCCTGCCCACAGCCCCAACATCCAGGCCCAGCCCGATCCTGAGTGGCCGTAGACCTTGAGTAGGTCACTTCCCCTCACTGGCCTGGTGGGCTTCTCTTTCTGAGGCCTTTCCTGCTCTGGGATCTGTGACTTGGGCTTTCCTGCAAGTCCACATATCTGAGGGCAGGGGCCCACGTGGCTGCCATCAGGAGAGGGTCCTCGGAGCTCACCATTAAAAGTGACCGTCCCAGGCTTCCAGACAAGCCAGCTCACTGACATGCTTCCAGGGCCAAGTCTGGTTCTCTTCTCATTGTTTCTCATGTTTCTTCTTCCAGGGAGAACGAGGCATGCCAGGAATGCCGGGCAAGCATGGAGCCAAGGTACCTGCCCCTCCCCACATCTCAGGCAGCCCCGAGGCCCCTCCCCCAGCACCCCTCTCTCTCCCCAGCTCTGGGGAACCCTGAAGTCCCAGCTCCCTATGCCTTCTCCTTCTTGCCTTGGCCCTATCCACCCCCCCCAACTGCCCACCCATGCCACTGTATAGTTTCTCGTCAGTGCCCTTCTGTCATGACCAGCCTCCTCCTGGATGTCTCTGGGGCATAAACAACCTTCTCAGGCAGCCCCAGCTCAGGCTGCCATCTCAAGACCCAACTAGGGAGTCCCAAATCCCATCTCCTCTTGGGATTTACTACGTGGTGCTTTGGGCAGAAAGGGATTCACTCCCAGCCACTACTCAGTCTGAGGGCAGAGGTCCTGGGAGCTCCCTGTAAAAGTAATCCCAATTACACACTCTTGGTCCTTGGTAAGTCAGCCCCTCCACTGTGTCGTCTACTTTTCTTTCCTCCCTCATGGCTCTCCAGCCTCCTTCCCCTTCCCCTCTCATGGCCTCCTCTTCCTTTCATAGTCCAATGAAACCCCCTTCCACCTCAGGACACTCCCTCTAGCCCCGTCTATCGACCCACAGTCCCCACTGTGCCTCCCAGTAGAACCCGGGCGCTGGGCTGAGAATCTGGCAGGCTGGGCTGTACCATGCCTCTTCCTCGGGCCCCCTCCTGTGCCCAGCTCAGTGCCCCACTTCCAGGGAAGGCAGGACAGGGTTGGGGCGGCAGGCAGGAGTGAGCAGTCCTCCTTCACATCACACCAAGGGGAGGCTAGCCACCTCCTCCATGCTGCCCTCTGACCGAAGAATGTCTTCAGGCCTTTTTCTCTCTGCCAGGGGGCTCCTGGAATCGCCGTGGCTGGGATGAAGGTCAGTTGTATGTTGTCACTCAACACATCGGGGGGGCGGGAGGGATGGGAGAGATGGCTCCAAGAGTTAACAGCTGGGGCTTCACGGCTCAGTGGGGTGACCCCTGGACCCATGAGGGGGCAGACAGGATTTGGACTTAAAGTAACATTGATGCTGGGTGTACACCCTGAGCCACAGATGTTTAAGTGAGCAGCAAAGGTTATCCTGCCTCAATGGAGGGTCTCAATTGCCTGCCAATGTACAAAGAGAGCTCAGATCTTTCCTCCACCCTCTGGAATTCAGTAACTGCATGCTTCCAACGCGTCAGAAAGAAAAGCAGGCATCCATCTCTTGCACCCCGACCCTAACGGCCCACTTGGTTGGCGGCAGATGGGGGATAGCCTGGAAAAAACAAGTGCTCCATGTCAGTCTTCACAGCAGGTCCACACATGGGGCACCGTGTCCAGACCAAACGCCCATTCCTTCCTGTCCCGCCTCCTGGGGTGCCTCACTTCTGCTGACACCTGCCACACCCCTCACCTAGGGGACGAAGGGGCCCCTCTGAGGTCCAACAGCCCAGCAGGCCTCCTCTGGCCAGGGACCTGATGACTGAGCAGAGAAAAGCCAGAGCTGGCCGAGTGTTTCACCGCCCCACCCTGGCCCCGGTGCCAGTGCCTCTGCCCATTCATTCCTGTTCTTTCTCTCTCACACCTGTTTCTGTACCTGAGTCTTCTCTTTTTCCACACAGGGTGAGCCGGGGACCCCAGGAGCCAAGGTACTGATGGAGAGAGAATGTTCCCATCGATCACGGGGCAGAGGTGGGAGGGATTGCTGCTGTGTTGCTCTTGATCCCCATGAAGCTGGCTTGGGGCTGGGGACCTGGCTGAGCATAGCAGGGCCCACTTGTCAGGAGCAGACTGCAAATGCCTCTCCTGCCTCTGGATGCTGGTCTGCATGCATGTCAGCTATAGCCGCAGTGACTATTGTCCCCTGCACCTGCAGGGTCCTCTTTCTCCTTTGTATAGGACAATGAAAGAAGTGACATCAAAAAAAAGTTCCCATGGTCCAATAATTTTGAGAACAGGTTTCTTTGCTGCAGACCTTCTCCGAGCCTTTAATTTGCTAAATGTGCATCGAGGAGCTCTCAAAAGGAAATATTTTATGTGGCATTTTCAAAACTTTTTGGCAAGAACACCCCCCCCTTTTTTTAAAGAGGAGGAGCTTATGGGATAAAAATTCTGGAAATGCTGGTCCATGATCACTGCCCATCCCACCCCTCAACCCCTCCACATCCTCTTATCAGTGACTTTCTCTTCTTACCTCAAAGGGAGTCCCAGGAGCAGCAGGGAAGCCGGGGCCCCCAGGTTTGCTGGGAAAGAGGGGGCAGAGGGTAGGATATTGTGTATTTGAGTGTGTTCCCCCTCATCCTGGCCTCAGTGGTCCTCCTCCCTGTCCCTGCTCCATGACTGGTGTGTTGCCTGCAGTGTGCCGTGGGTGCATGTGTCCCGGGAAGAGAGGAATGACGGGACAGCCTGGCCAAGCTTCAGAAACCCACACTGGAGAACACCCCCACTCTCCTGGGAAGCTTTGGTCACCTAGCAGAAAGCCCAACCAAGGGAGGAACCCACCTTGCTCTGTCGCTGCTCCCCAGGGATCTCTAGAGGACAGGACCTGTATCCTTTCCCTTTAGACCTGGCCTTTGTTGGGAGGATGCCCAGTCTAAGGCACGTACACAGGAGCAGACCAGACAAGGCAAGGTGGCTGGGCCTCCTCGGGACTTGTTCCCTCCCTTGGCCAGGCCCCTGCCTGGCCCTCCACAACCCCTGCTGGCCAGCTTCCGGCCACTTTACCACTCAGCCCCTACCCAAGGAGATGACCCCCAAAGCCTGGGTGTGGCATCTTCTGTGGCTCTAGCCGCAAAGTTCAATGAACATCTGCCTAAATGATGGCCCCAGAGACCTCGGCTCTATTCTTATATTTGAGAACTGCTGCTCCTCGGGACCACGGATGGTGGAGCTTCTCGTGCCAACCTGATACTAACCCCCCACTGGTGGGGCACTCTTGGGGTGCTCACTGATATTGGGCACGGCTATGGGCTAAATGTGTCCCCCTCCCCTAATTCCTACATTGAGGCCCTAACCCCCAATGTGACTGTATTTACAAATAGGGTTTGGGGGAGATAATCAAGGCGAAATGAGGTCATAAAGTTGGGATCCTAACCTGATGGATTGGTGGCTTTATAAGAAGAGGAAGAGGGACAGATCTTTCTGTCTGTCTGCCATATGAGGACACAGCATCAAGGTAGTCGTCTCCAAGCCAGGAAGGGCGCCCTCACCAGCATCTGGCCATGCTGACACCCTTCCAGTCTCCAGACCCACAAGAAAATACACTTCTGCTGTTTCAGCCACCCAGACTATAGTGTTTTGTTATGGCCACCCAAGCCAACTCAGAGAGAGAGTGTTCCCATCGATCATGGGGCAGAGGTGGGAGGGATTGCTGCTGTGTTGCTCTTGATCCCCATGAGGCTGGCTTAGGGCTGGGGACCTGGCTGAGCATAGCAGGGCCCACTTGTCAGGAGCACACTGCAAATGCCTCTCCTGCCTCTGGATCCTGGCCTGCGTGCTCTGTAAATGCAAAGTGATGCTTCTGTGTCCCAGAAGGTGGAACGTCAGGAGATACCAGGGTTCCACCCGGCTCGGTCGCTAGCACAGTGAATGGTCATCCACAAGTCGCGGAACCCCTTGGGGCTTTCCTTGCTAAATCTGTGAGATGAGGATGGGTTCAACTATCTCAAAGGGATTCTTTGATCCATGCCATGAGGGGAAAAAAAGAATAATTCAGTAGGGAAGGAAGCGGGTAAGGGAGGTGGGTTAGTTTTCTAGGGCTGCCATGGCTAAGTACCACAGGCTGGGTAGCCACAACAACAAATTCATTGTCTCACAGTTCTGGAAGCAAGGTGTTAGCAGGGTTGGATCCTTCTAAAGACTGTGAGAGAGAGTCTGTCCCAGGCATCCCCTCTAACTGTTGGTGGTTGCTGGAGATCTTTGGTGTTCTTTGGCTTGCAGAAGCATCACCCCAATCTCTGTCTCCATCTTCACATGGTGACTCCCTGTGTGTGTGTCCATGTCCAAATCCCCCTTTTGATAACAGTGTCAGCATATAGGATTAGGGGTGCACCCTACTCCCATATGACCTCATCTTAACTAATTTCATCTGCAATTACCCTATTTCCCAAGAAGTTCACATTCTGAGGGACCGGGGGTTGGGGTTGAATTGGGGAAACACAATTCAACCCATCACAGGAGCTAAATTTCTCAAAATATTCCTACAAAGGAAAAGTTCTGGTCAGCTGGGTTTTGTCATCCCTAGAGACAGGGAGGAGGTGGGCGAAAAAGACTGGGGCCTCTAGCTACAAGACAGAATGTGGAGAAGGGCAGAATGGTGATAAGGAAATGCTCCTGGCATTCTGAAGTACTCTCCTTGCCCCAGAAGACTCCCAGAAGGGCCTAAATGCTGCCGGCCTTTCTTATGATCTTGAGCCCAGGAGTTCAAGACCAGCCTGGGCAACATAGAGAAACCTTGTCTCTACACACAAAATAAAAATATTAGCCAGGCATTGGCTGGCACCCCACTGTAGTCTCAGCTACTTGGAAGGCTGAGGCAGAAGGACCACCTGTGCCCAGAAGGCTGAGGCTGTGGAGAGTCATGATTATATCGCTTCTCCCCTGTGGGAGTGATGAGGGCTCGGGCTACATGGGAAAGAGAGGACCAGTCATGCAGGTCGTCACCTAGAGTGACTCAGGGACATAGCCAGCCAGAATGGGGATCCTGGAGGAATCAGAGCCCTTCAGAGAACCTTCCAAGGCGGAGGCAGGGAGGCAGGAGTGAGGAAAGGCAAGTGATCCTCCCCTGAGCCAGTGGGGCTGGTGCTTTCCCAGACATCCTGGAGAAGCAGTTTCTAATCCTGCACTGTCTGTGTCTCCCCGCAGGGTGAGAAGGGGGCTGCAGGCTCCCCTGGGCTACCCGGCCTCCTGGGGCAGAAGGTAGGTATCACCAAGCTCTGCATGGTGGGTCTTGTGGAAAGACCTCGGGGTTCTTCCTCACCCACATCCCACGCCCAGCCCTTCACATCCACACGGGCTCCAGCATGAGTCTCTGTCCCAGACTGGGACAAAAGCACCTGGACCGTAGCCAAATGCTGTTGGTAGGGGGGAAATTCCTGAATTCAAAGAATTCAGTCACTATGACCTGGTCAGATTCCGGTATACTGACTCTGAAAGTATGCCTCACAGCCCATGAGCTCTGTAAGACATTTTATTTTTTTTAAAAAAGGTGAGGGGGAGAGCAGGCACAGAGGTTCATGTCTGTAATCCCAACATTTAGGGAGGCTGAGGCTGGAGAATCACTTGAGCCCAGGAGTTTGAGACCAGCCTGGGCAACATAGTGAGACCTCATCTCTACGCAAAATCAAAAAATTGTTCAGGTGTGGCAGACATCTATAGTCTCAGCTGCTGGGCAGACTGACGCAGAAGGATCGCCTGAGCCCAGGAGGTTGAGGCTGTAATGAGCCATGATCATGCCACTGCATCCACCCTGGCAACATATTGAGACCCCAACTCAAATATAAAATAAAATAAAATAAGACAAGAGCAAATAAATTTAGGTAGGGCTGCATAAGGCTTCTTGGAATGTCACAGTACACCCCAACCTATTAGGGGCTCCAAACACCCTGCAGTGATGGAGCTGGCAAAGCTTCCTTTACTCTGCATTTCTTAACATTGTTTGGCCACCAGATCTTCTTTTCACATTTCAGATATTCCCAACCCACTGAGGAGTGGTCCACAGGACACACTTTGAGAAAAACTGCTCTGGCCCCAGGTCTTTCAGCTCTAAGACTTTTCCCCTTCAGTAAACAGCTCCATTCTCTCCTCAAATCCCACTACTGGATCAGACCAGGCTGGGGTTCTGAAATCCCCGCTCTCCAGGCATCCTGGAGCCCATAGGCTTTAGCATCCCTCCAGCGCTCAGCCTAGACTAAAGGGCAACCTCCTCCTCCACTCCTCTGAACTGTGAGGGGGAGGAGCAGAAGGCAAGGGGTGAGTCACCTCCTAGGGCTCGGTCCAGCCAGGGATGGTGACTGTACCTTCCATCCCCAGGGAGAGAAAGGCGATGCTGGCAACTCCATTGGAGGAGGCAGAGGGGAGTCCGGCCCCCCAGGGCTCCCTGGACCCCCAGGGCCAAAGGTGAGTCTTCCCTGGGATCAGTGTCAGGGGAGATGCTTGTCTGTGGCCTTTATCTGCAGCCTGTTCTTGGGGACTCATGTCTTGGGCATTTTGGCCTCTCTAGTCTCCTCCTGCTCCAGATGTGTGATTTTCCCCAGTGGATTCTAGGTCATCTGGACATAGCTCCTGCTTCCCAGCAGGCAACTGTCTGGCCTTCCAGGGGAGATGTCTTCCCTAGGGCAGGTGGGTGGTCCTGTCATTTCAGATGACTGATGGAACTGAGTCAGGGGCCAATGGCTGCAGCAGCTTGGGCCAGCCAGAAAGGCCCCACCTTGGCTCTGAGAAGGTTGCAGGTGAATGACCAGTTGAGCCCCACCTGGTACTGGCACACCTGGTAGGGGGAGGGTGGCAGTGGTGGGGGCAGCTGCGCATGGGAACTGGGCTCTCTTTCTGTTTGGAAAGTGCAATAGTAAGATTTGCGTTTCCCAAAGCAGATGCCTCTGGGGTTGCTTGGTGTATTTTAGTAGCCCAAGGAAATGTGAACTCTTTCCTAGCTCAAAAGGAAAGCGTGAAATTGATTCCACGTTATCTGACGCGGTACACTCATACATTCCACCAGTGTTTATCCAAGGCCTGCCATGGGTTCGGGACTGCAGAGAACCTTTCTGGCTCCTTCACAGTCTAGCAGGAGAAACAAACCCTCTGTTCACAGATGTGGAGTACAGGGAGCCACAGGCACCATGGAGGCAGGCAGGATGAGGGTGGCAGGAAAGGACTCTGGCTAAGCCCACGCCCATCCTGACTGACTAGAAGAGAAAGGCCGCCCTGACACCCAGGCTCCGGGACGTCCCAGGGCTGGAGTTTATCCCACTGGCCATGCAGGCCACAAGTACCTGGCACATCTTATGTCTTGATTTGGGGTTGGAGAAACCCGGTCACTATCATCCTGTGTCCTTAGACAAAAGCCAGGGAAAGTCAGAAGACTGTGTTCCCAAGCTCATGTCCACACCAGCTGCAGGCACAATGTTTAGCAGGTGAAATATTTGCAACGGGCCACCTCCTACCTCTCCCTGCACCTTCCATCTTGGCCTCTGCACAGTTGCCCAGTGCCTTCACGCTCGACCCTGCCTCCCTAGCAGAACCCGAGGAAGCTCCTTTCCAAGTATGCCAGGCTCCAAGTTACCTGCCTCCCTGTAGTCAGGGCTGATGGCAACCCACAGTCCAGCTGAGAGCGGCAACAGAATGGGGCATGTGAGGACTCATCAAGAACCAGGAGGGCTGGGCAGGGCAGCTGGACACCAGTGAAGGTTGCAGAAAGCAGGAGACAGGCAGGGCTTCCCGAGGAGGTGAGGCCCAGGCTGGGCCCAAGGGTGGAGTCAGGGAGGATGGAAGGCTGTAGAAGCCAGGGGGAAGAAGAGGTCTGTGGACAACACCCAGAAAACAAACAGCAAGACCATCTTTTGCCTCTTAAGCAGCTGTCCAAGCTGCCCTCTGTGCCCTCACCCCATGTCTCTCCTCTTCCCCAGGGAGAAGCAGGAGTCAATGGCCATGCTGGCCCCCCAGGACGGCAAGGAGACAAGGTACAGGGGGTCCCCCACATCCCAGAGCTGCAGGATGGGGGTCAGCTTTGGGAGGTCAAGTCCCAGCTCAGAGAAATAGTCTCAGCCATCCCTAGGACTGGCTGGACTCAGGGCACAGGCTGACCGGCTGTGAACCGTAGCTTCCCTATTTCCTACTAGGCTTGTGTTTTAGAGAACCATCCACTGAAGCAGTGGTCGGGCAGAAAGCAGCCCAAGGGTGGGATGCTCAGGCTGGGGAGTGACACAGAGCCTTCCAAGCCAGTGATTAAGGTGGGCTCTCGCTCCCCTTCAGCTACACCCTGTGAAAGGCCCTTGTGTCGCTCACAGGTACACAGTGACTGAAACACTGAAGGGGTGGGGAGTAGAGGGTAATTACCTGGAGGTGACACTGGCTCCCCACTCCTCAAGCTGGCCGGCTGCAGGGTAGTCAGGAGTTCGACCAAACGGGCTATGTTCCTGGATTTTTACGTTCTATCTTAATTTTTTAAAAGTATCTTCAATGTGAGGATACCCCCAGAAAAACTGGAACTGTGGTTTGTTTTTCATAATTGACACCACTGTTTCACTTACTCCCTGTGGTGCTATCCTGCTTGCAATAGAAATAAATCCCTCCTGCCACCTACTCTGAGAGGTTGGATGTTTCATATACCTGTGTCCTTCTAATGCCTAATGCCTAAAGGCCCGGTAGTTTGGGTCTTTCACAAGCAGAAGGGGCCCTGAAAGAACCACCAGGTTCTCCACTGGCAAAAAGCTGCTGAGCCCTTAATGCCTGTGCAGAATGGAAATAAAGAGAAGGGAAGGTTCTTGCTCCCAAGGAGGCAGCTGACTTCAGGGACTGGGGAAAGGTGGCCAGAGGGACAAAGGGTAGACACCAACCACTAACACAGAATAGAAAGACTATCACTGAGGGTCAGGCACAGTGGCTCAAGCCTATAATCCCAACACTTTGCGAGACTGCAGCGGGAGAATCGCTTGAGGCCAGGAGTTTGAAATCAGTGTGGACAACATAGTGAGACTCCATCTCTTTGAAAAACTTTTAAAAATTAGCTGGGTGTGGTGTGCACCTGTAGTCCCAGCTACTCAGGAGGCTGGGGCAGGAGGATCCCTTGAGTCCAGGAGTTCGAGGCTACAGAGAACTACAATCACACCACTGCACTCCAGCCTGGGTGACAGAGGGCGACCCTGTCTCTAAAAAAATAAGAATATCACTGAATTTGAAGTGAGAGGGAGCCTTGAGGAACTCACAGGGAGAGAGGACTATGGTCTGGAATTCAGGGGATGTCTCTTGAAGGGGCAGAACCCACATTTGATGGACAGGGAGGTCTGTGTCCTGTTGGCTTGTGCTAAGATAAGCCTCCTGGTCCTCTCTGGGTCCCTAACCCATGGCCCAACTGGGGACCAACTTTATCTTGATTTCACTCCTATTTTGTCATGCAACAGGGGGAGCCTGGAGCAGCTGGAGAGCAGGGACCAGTCGGCCCCAAGGTATGTGCCTCTCTCGCCTGGAGTCCCTGCATGAAGCAGCTTGATCTTGGGGGTCTTGAGAGCTTATAAGGGGATGAGCAATCTGGCTCCAGGTAGGACATCTGATATGGCATGGTGAATGGACTCCATCTTCTCCAGATCTGTGTGGCCCAGACTTCTCAGATGGGGTCTTCTCCATTTTTTCTGCGACCCCTGAGCATCCTTCAGCAGTGTCTGGAATCTCTGATAGATCCCTTCCGGCTGCTCTGGGTCCACCTGTGTGCAGCTGGGTGCAGCCACTGGTGGCTGTGCTCCCCATTTGTTAAAGATCCTCAGGTCCCTCCTGGTTCAGGCCCTGGGCTGAGATCTCATTTGCTTTCCAGGGCTCCAAGGGAGAACCAGGGAAAGGAGAGATGGTGGATTACAATGGAAACATCAACGAGGCTCTCCAGGTGAGTGGGGTCCAGCCCAAAGACTAGAGATCTGGAGGTCCTCGTGGACCCCAAGGCTCGGCACCCCTGCCCTGATGAGGGGGCTCTTCCACACTGCTGAGTAGAGGACCTGCCTCAGGTCACAGGACAGAGCTTCCAAGAGCCTGGCTCCCTTGTTTTCTCTCCGTTGGCCTCCCTCTGTGCAACCTCCTGGCAAGTGGCCTCTGATATTTAGTACCCAGCTGACCAGACTCCCTGTCTGGGCCCAGCTGGCCAGTTATCCCTGCTCTGGGATCTAAGAGCCACAGTGGAATCTCCCGGCACCCGGCGGGGAGCTGGCCTGTCCAGGGCTCAGGCCCCACTTGTTAAGCGCATGCCTACTCCCCTTTCACATGGCTGACCTGTCCTCCTTGAACACACCTCCCGTTTGTGTCAGTTCAACCCTATTTCAAGTTCACCAACTCTCCACTTTTCAAGCAGTGTTTCTCAGCCTTGGCACTATTGCCATGTTGGGCCAGATGATCTTTGTTGTGGGAAGGCTCTCCTATGCATCCTAGGATGTTTAAAAGCATCCCTGGTCTCTACCCACTAGATGCTGACAGCACCCTGCCCTCAGCTGTGACAACCAAAGTATGTCTCCAGACACAACCAAATGTCCCCTGGGGGACAAACTCCTCCCAGGTTGAGAACCACTCCTTCTGTGTATGTGTGCGAATTCATTTACAAGGTGTAAAATTCTTTTTTTACAACCAAAAATCATCCCTGGAACCCATTTTTGAGTGATTGCATATTTTGCTACAGTGTGTCTGTTTAAGGGAGGTGCCCTGAAACCTTGAAATCTGGGTTCTGGGAGAAGAGGAAAGAACAAGGGAGGGTCCTCAGTAGGTGATCAGAAGGAATAGGAGGTGTTTCTTCCTTCCTTTCTGTAATAACTGGAGGAAAGGTTGCAGTTCATTTCAGGGTGTGTCTGACTCCACTGTAGGACAGCCTCGGAGCATCATTGTCTTATGAGATGCTGCATGTTCCCTGACCCGTGACTGTAAACCTCTGGGAGGGGTGGGGCTGGGGGCATGGGGCTGGGAGACATGGAGCCCACCTGTGAGGGTCTACCTCCACCTGTGCCCTTTGAGAGGCTCAGCTCTCACCTTTCCATGACTGGGCAGAGAGGACCTTCCAGAAGGCTCTCGGTATGTTCTTCACCTCATTGCATGATGTTGGTTTTTTAGGAGATCCGAACGCTGGCGCTGATGGTGAGTCTTCCTCCTCCTTGCTTTCCTCGGGTACTGGGCTGGGAGAAGGAGAGGGCAGCCTGGAGGCAAGGAATTGAGTTCTTTCCTCCCCAGAAAGCAGGTGCTGGGTGGGCCTCTGGAGCTGCTTGAGCCCTGGGTATGGCTATCCTCTGAGTATGAGGTCTTCACCAACCCAGCTGTACACTCTGGTGACAGTATAAATGCCTGGCTCTATTTATAGCTGAGTCAAGGAAGCAGTAGTATTAAGGAGAGTGTTTTTATGTTTCTTTTCACTCAACCTTCAGCTAATAAAATCAGTTATCCTGAAAAATTAGTAGCAACCCTCCACAGTTCTCCCTTTCCTGGAAATAAGTTTCATGATCTGCACTTGGAAAGCCAATGAATTGCAAGTCCAGGTTTTGTGCATGTGCCTACCAGTGACAAACTCTCAGTAAATATTTGTAGTTAAAATGACCACCTCCAAGTTTAACTTCTAAAGTGAAGAGCAGAGGAGAGATAATGAGGGTCTCAGTCTACTGGAATTTCAATTCAGCTAAATGTGTGTGTGTATGTGTGTGTGTGTGTGTGTGTGTGTGTGTAGCTATGAACCACAAAACACACTTAAGAATGATACAAACTCAGAATCTAACACCACTCATATGATGCCCCAGTCCCAGAAATTGATGTCAGTGATGTGATTCTGTGAAACCAATTAACTTTATTTGGGGATGTTAAAATATATTATTTGAAATAGCTATTGGAAATAAACTTTTCTGGAAGTATTTTCTTCCTTTAAATCAACCTTGAGGTATAACTTACGTGCCATAAAAGGTGCTTATTTTAAGTGCTGAATTTTGAATAGTTTTGACAAATGTACATACCCAAGTATCCACCATCCCAGTCACTCCAGAAAGTTTCTTCATGCACCTTGGGAGTCATTCCCACACTCACCTGCAGCCCTAGGCCACTACTGATCTGCTTTCTATCACTGCAGATTAGATTTGTCTTTTCTAGAGTCTCATGCAAGTGAAACTTCACAGTATGTAGTCCTCTGTGTCTGGCTGCATTCACTCAGCATAGTGTATTTAAGACTCATCCATGTCACTGTATGTGTCAGTCAGTCAGTCCTTGGTTCTTTTTCCCTGCTAAGTAATATTCCATTGTATGGTGGGAAAGGCCCTGTTGATGGGCGTCTGGGTTGTTTCCTGGAGACGTTTTAAAGTCATTTTCTGAGAAGGTCAGAAGTACCTTCTTGGAACCCAAGGAACCCTGAGTGCCCTATAGAGAAAGGGAGGGAGAAGGTGTAAGCACAGCTCTAGGACCCAACCCCTCACTTAATCTAGACAGACACACTCAGAGGTTATCTGTCTTGCATTCTGGGGTTCCCCATGTTATTTTCTTTGCAAAAAAAGTGTTTCTACCCTGAAGAAATGCTTGAAAACAAGGGATCTCTATAAGCCAGCTTCACATGCAGCTCTCTGATGATATTCCACCCATCCTCGGTGGAAAAGTTCTTCCATATGTCTTTCCTTTCTTTCCTAGGGGCCTCCTGGTCTTCCTGGACAAATAGGCCCACCTGGAGCTCCGGGGGTTCCAGGCCAGAAGGTAAATCTTGTCTTGACAAGGGAGTGAAAACCCTGCAAGGACACCACCTGTGTCCCTGAGCCATGACCCCGGGGCCCCTCCTTGTCCTGGGACCCTCTCGTCTTTCCAGAACCACCACCACATCCACCTGGTGCTCCAGGGCCTAGCCTGCCCACCTCACAGCCACTGTGCTCCTCTCAGTCACTGTGGCTCTGCCATCTCCCCCTGCCATCTGTCTTGGGCTCCTGGAATCCACAGGACCCTCTGCTGTGGCTAGGTCTGGGTCTAGAAGTATCTCTGCCCCTGCCCCAACCAGAGCCATTGCTGGAACCCAAGCTGCCCATCAGGGACCAATTTTGTCCCTCCCTCCTTCCCTGCTTTTGCATTCCTTCTGTATCCCACCCACCCACTCTTGGGTTTTTTCTCTGAAGATTTATCCCCTTATTCTCATGTCTGCCTCCTCTGCCCTCTGCTCCTGGACTCCTCTGCAAGTCTCTTTCCCTCTTCCCTATCCTTTCAAAACCCTTCGCATCTTTCAAGTCCAACTCAAAGGCTACCTCCTTGAAGCCTCCCTTGATCTAACAAGCAGAATTCATTTCCATTTCCCCTCTGTTCCTCTGGGTAGCACCTATATCATTTTGCCTCCCTAACTCCCTCCCTGACCTAGAGAAGGGGCCTGGGTTGGTATGAAGATGAAGGGAGCTCCCTGGGGGGCAGCCAGGGCTGGGGAGCTGTGTCAGGAGGAGATAGTAAGGCAAGAACCCCTCTCCAGTGGAGCTAGGAGGGGCCAGAGTTCTCAGAGGCAGCATGCAAGGTTGTATCTAAAACATGGACCATGGAACCAGAATGTCTGGACTCAGATCCTGGCTCTCCTCTTCACTGACTGTGGGCCTTGAGATCCTTACCTGTAAAAGAGAGACAATGCAAGCACATACCTCCCAGGAACCAGTGAGAATTACATGAGCAAACTCTATGGGAAAACACAGAGAGAGATGCCTGGGGCGATTATTCTTATCATGACTCTGAGAGTCACCTTTGGTTGTTCTGGCTACAGGGGGAGATTGGACTGCCAGGCCCTCCAGGACACGATGGGGAAAAGGTAGGATCATGTATTCTCCAGGCAAATCTCTGAAAATAGGCCTAACCCTGGGAGGTGGTGCAGAAAGGCTCTGGAACAGGTCCTGGGGTGAGCCCCATGGAGAAGGGAGAAGGGGAGGCGAGGAGAGGGCCCCACCCTGCAGGCCCCAGGAGCCAAGCAGACCCAGGCTGGGCTCTCTTTGCCTGCCCCAGTCAAGGGTCAAAGGGCCAAGGCCTTCGGAGCTCCCATTCTCTCCTGTTCTTGCTCTTCTTTTCTTCCACTTATGTGTCTAAGAAGTGTTGTTGATATTCTGAAGGGACCTCGAGGCAAACCAGGAGACATGGGTCCCCCTGGGCCCCAAGGACCCCCAGGAAAAGATGGACCTCCAGGAATGAAGGGAGAAAATGGACACCCAGGGAGCCCAGGAGAGAAGGGAGAGAAAGGGGAGATGGGACAAGCAGGCTCGCCGGTGAGTGAGTGGCAGGGCCTGTATCCTCCTGTGCATATGCCACCCCAAAGCATGACGCCAGCTTTGCATGGTGCCAGCTGCTGCCTGGGCTAGAAAATGGGAGCCAAGAATTGGGGCAAAGGATTCACGCAGCTTCCCCTCACGCCACTGGCTTTGTGAAGGCCAGTTTCCCAACTCAGGAGACCCGAGTCCTGATCTCTCATTGCCTGTCTGTGTCCTTGGGAAAGTCAGTGAACCTTGAAGAGCCTCAGTTTCCTCATCTCTAAAATGGGGGTAATAATCCCTTCCCTGGATCCCTCACTTAATCGTTGGGAAGGAGAGGAAGTCACAGGTATAGAGCTGCCTCCTTGGAAAGCATGCCAAAGCCTGCACTCAGGAGAGGTTGCTTGTACAGAGGAGGGACCTTAACCCACTTCAGCTAGACTGCTGACTTGACTTGGAGCCTTCTCTGGGCCTCAGTAGTTTCCATCTGTGGAATGGGCACCTTCCTAGATACCCACTCTGAGGGCAAGGGAGCCATGTGTGCATGCCACATTTGGTCACAGATGCTCAGCATGACAACCTCAAGCTTGACTAACAGCAATCTTTGTCGATCTGTAGGGTCTAGACGGCCCCACTGGGGAGAAAGGAGAACCAGGTGGCCAAGGCAGACCCGGAGCGACAGGATTGCCTGGCCCAATTGGGCTCCCGGGATTTACAGTAAGGCGAGAGGGCTGGGCGTCAAGGTTGTCACACAGGGAGCAGGGGCTGCTCCACATGGGGACGGCAGTCTAGAGGGTGCCTGGCATTGCAACGAGGCTGCGCTAAACCCGAGCCTGCCCACCCAGCCTCGGATGTCCTCTTGATGAACAGTTACTGCACTTGACTGTAAACAGAGGTTCCAGCTTCCTGATCTCTCAGCATGGTGGCTTCTGTCTTGAAGCACCAACCTAATTCAAAGGTGCTGGACTCTGGGACTTGGAGAGTAGAAAGAGCTCAGCGGTCAACCAGTCCCAAGTCTGACCCAGTGCAGGGGTCGCTCACTCAGCCAAGACAGCAGGCAACTCACACCCCAACCCCGACACATCCATCGTGGGGCAGCTCCAGGATGGAGGGAGCGCTCCTGGACATGGTGTGGAAGCTTTTATGCCAGCCCCTCCTACTGGCCCCACAGAGGTTCTGGGCTCTGGAGCCATATTCCTTTTCTACGGCTGCATAACAAATCCCTGCAAAGTTAGCGGCCTAAAACAACACACATTCACTGTCGCATAGTTTCTATGGGTGAAGAGTTGAGGCCTATGTAGTTGGCTCCCCTGCCTAGGGTCTCACGAGGCTGCAACTAAGGTGTCAGCTGGCTGCGTTCTCATCTGGAACCCGGGGTCCTCTTCCAAGCTCACTGACTGGGGCAGAATTCAGTTCCTTGCTATAGTAGTACAGAGTCCCTCAGCTCCTGGAGGCCACCTATGGCTCCTTGTCACATGGCCCTCCCCCTAGCAGGCAGATTACATGATAGCAGCTGTCTTCTTCAAGATCAAGGTCAGCAGGAGGGTGTCTCCAGTGTCTAGTGCTAACAAGACAGTTGTGTGTGTTTGTGTGTGTGTGGCGTACTTGTAATGTAATCTGAACATATGTTATATCTGTTTGACATACTTATGTTGTCATGTGTTGCATATTTACTGAGTGACATCTCACCATCTTTGCCACATGTCTCCCTTCATAACTTAGAAACAAGTCACAGGTCATCCCAGAATCTGTCCACTACAGAGGCCATAGAGTTTATCAGCCTCTCTTCCCCCATGCTAGAACCTTGGATCTCAAAGACAGTAATGCTAGTGCCTGCTCAGTCTTCTGTCCTGCAGGCTGACCCCTCCACATCCTCCACAAGATCCCTTGCTAAGACCTAGACCAATCGAGTCCCAGTCTAGTCTGTCACCAATGTGAGGAAGTGTCTGTACCCAGGCTTCCCCAGGGGCTGGCATTCACACCGTGGTGTTTTGTGTCCACAGGGAGAGAAGGGAGAACCTGGGGAGAAGGGGAACCCGGGAGCAGAGGTAGGTCTCACTGCTCTTCCTTTTGTGTCATGGGAGATTATTTGACAGAGGCCTCATTGAACAAGTGTCTGCAGGATGCACAGCATTTCTGTGCTTTGGAATGACATCTGCAACTGCCTGACATGGGGCGGGCAGGAAGCCAAGTGTTTACTGAGCACCGCTGTGGGAGGGGACTGCTCCAGTCTCCGGTCACCAGGGCTCCCAGTGTCTGCACAGAGCACCTCCATGCTTCCATCCTACTGCCAGGGTCTGGAGGTAGGAAAATAAACAGAACCGTCCGTCTGTGGCTCACAGCCCCCGGTCATGAGTACCAGAGTGGCAGCAGTTCAGGGAATCAGACGAGTGCCCCTAAACATGTGCCATTTGAGCAGGGGCTTGGCAATGTTGTAGAAGTTTGCTGCAAAGTTTCTGAGGTAGGCTTTCCAGATAGAGGCCTTATTCTTTGGGGGAGTGTGGTAGTGAAGGGAAGAGAAAAGAAGATGGCTGAGTGAGAAGTAGTCAGGATGGAGGCAGAGTTTCCATAAGATAGGGTAGAATCGGGTATATGTGTAGGCTCAGGAGATGCACCAGGAAAACAACCGCAGTCAAGGACATGTGAGGGAGGCGATGTCTGAAGGCAGGGTCTGGGCAGCCCAGACACCCTCTCAGAGCCACATGAGAGGACACCAAGCCTTCTCAGTACCCAGCAGGGTTCCCTGGGGCCTGTCAGCCTTTCAAGTCACCAAGCTCCCTCTGAATTTAGTGAAACAGACCTGGTTATGTAATGTGTATGTTACTTGTTTAGAAATGGATAGCTGCTTGAAGAAATGATCCTAAATTCCAAAGCAGTATTATACATCAATTGTTTTCTTCTAGAAGTATTTAAAGTAGAAACTGGAAACAGCCTACATTTCTAACAGGAAGGAGAGGACTAAATACCTATGGTAGTAATACTAGTAGTCACACTAGTCACCATATCTGAGAGCTTTCCTCATGCCAAGCACTGGACTGAGCTCTGACTACACTTTCAGCCAGGTGTGGCGGCTAATGCCTGTAATCCCAGCACTTTGGGAGGCTGAGGCAGGAAGATTGCTTGAACCCAGGAGTTCGAGACCAGCCTGGTCAGCATAGTGAGACTTCATCTCTACAAAACATCAAAAAATTAGCTGGGTATGGTAGCATGTGCATATAGTCCCAGCTACTCGAGAGGCTGAGTTGGAAGGATCGTCAGAGCTCAGGAGATCGAGTCTGAGGTGAGCAGTGATCATGCCACTACACTCCAGCCTGGATGACAGAGTGAGACCCCAACTCAAAAATTAATAATAACAACTCATTTTCATTCCATTCAATGAATAACATATCACCATTATAAAGAGGCTAGTGGAGAATGTATAAAAAATGGAGAAATGGGTTTCATGTTAAGTGAAAACAGAAAACCATATATATGTATATATATATATAAAATCATAAGTAGATATGTGTGTATGTGTATATATGTGTATATGTCTATATAATATCAAAAGTATAGACATGTTCAAACATATTTTATACTTCAAAAAGGTGTTTAAATATTTCTTTTTAAAATTTTTAAAGTTAAAGTTATCACTCAGGTAAAATTGACTTCTCTGGGGTGTTCACAGCTCTGTGAGTTGTCACACATACTGGCTGACACTCCACTACACAATAGATCTGTGTAACCACTGCCATGATCAGATACATGATTATTTATAGTAAGAATAAAATAGTAAGCTATTTTTTAAGAGGGTTGAGTTTCCAAAGATTATGTTCCCTGCAATGAAATCATTATGGAGCTGAGAAATCCACAGGTCCAGGGGACATTAGGGTCCACCTCTATGCCCAGTGTCAGGACATCCCCTGTGGTGGCCTGGCAGAGAAGTCCTTGCCCTGGCCGTGCTCCAGGGGATTCTGTCTGAGGAGAGCCCCGAAGCCAAGGTGGGGTGACCAGCTCAGAAAGGAGCAGGCAGTGCTGCCTAAGGACAAGGGGGTGTCTATCTTCATTGGAAACAGAGCCCATAGGGGACAGCACCCTCCTAGAGGAGATGATAGCCCTGGGCGCCTCCATCCGCACTGCTCAGTTGGAGTCTCTTCTGTCACAACCTATCTCAAAGGAAACAGACCAGCAGTCCCCATCCTGTCTGTTACAAACCTGGGAGACTTGAAGGATATTCTTCAGAAACATCTCAGTCTCCACCAATTCCAGATAACTAATCTCTGCTCCCCTAAGCCAAAGGTGTTAAACTCAAAGGCCTATAAGGGCCAGGCACACAACAAATGATTGCAAGAGACCTGGGTGAAGACAATAGAGAGTGGTGTGGACTGAGGTAAACTGAAGATCTCATGCCTCACCTAGAGGAAAAAGCTCTTATTCCATTCCAGGCAACTGTTGCCATGCATGAACAAGAGCTGCATACATGAAGAAGATCCAGTGCTGCTGGATCTTCTGTTTTTTTCCAAGAAAGTTCAGAAGAATAGGATTGGGGACAGTTTGGGGGACACTTCCTGGAGATGTTTTTTTTTTAACATCGGGCAAGCCAATGGGTTGCTCTGAGTTTCTGACCTGTTCTAAACCTTTTTGGAGGGCACTGTGCTTGGAAGTCGCTGACTGACCTCCACTGCACAATCCTGTCCTCCTCTGGCCTTGCAGTCCCCAGAAGGACCCTAGGCCATGTCAGGAAAGAGGGCCACATCAAGTATAACAGGGATCCCCTTTGGCTTCTAGGTTCCTGGGCCACCAGGGCCAGAAGGACCTCCCGGACCTCCGGTAAGTTTGGAGGGCTTGTCAGTGGTCTACTGTGGTCGGGTCCCTAATGTCCCCTCCCCATGGCAGTCACTGGGCTCCACCTCAGCCTTAGTCACTAAGACCTCCTCCTCCCAGGGAGGGATTTTTTTTTTCATCCACAAACTCCCCCTTCCTCCTTTTCCCTCCCATATTAAATGGCACCATCCCAGTGACACCAAGAAGCCATAGATTTGCCTGGTTCCCTGGAAATAGCTGACAGGGAACTGGCATGGCAGCTCTGAGATCCCTTGTCACCAAGCTCTGCCCAACATTGACCTCACCCTTGGCCATTAGACATTTGCTCCTCCCCTTCCTCCTTCCTGTTAACCATCCGGCAAGAAGCCAGGATTAAAAGAGGAAGTGACCCATCTAAAGCCAGCCCCACTGACTTGACCTTTCCTGGTGACAGAAACTTAACTATGGGACTCCCTGCATGGCACCTAGAGGGATCCCAGGTACCCTGAACCAACAAATGCTGGTCCATGCCTCTGCATGATTCATGGTCCCCAAGGCACTGTGTTTCACCTGTTGTCATTGGTAGAAGCAGTCATAGCAATAATGATAGTAGCCAGCATGTATTGACAGTTACAGTGCTACATACTGTCCTAAGCACTCTTCATACATTAATTTAACTTTTGCTGTATTACTTTTGAATCCTCCCTTCATGAGACCCTGGGTCAAACTGTGGGGGCCACAGAGATATTTTCTGCCAGCTCCTGACTGGGGGAGTCTGGCTCAGACTCCATCCTAGAAAGTCCCAAGTACAACCCCTCCCTCCTGGGCATTCCCTTTTACCTCTCATGACAGGGACCCCAGACCATAGTCTGTACTCAAAGTCCTTTTTCTGTGGTCCAACTTGTTCTCAGTTCTAATGCATCTGTTTTGATTCCAAATGCAGGGGCTCCAAGGCATTCCTGGACCAAAGGTAAGGGGATGTCCTGTGACAGCTGCTGGGGAGGGGCTACTTGGTGACAGCAGAAAAAAGGGACAGTGTGTTAGAGACCCAGCTGACTCTTTTTCCTAAATGGCATCATGTGACACTCCAGTCAGTGGGGTCCGATCAGGGCATAATGAATTCCTACATTCCCTTTAACATCCGGCATTGACGCTCGAAGTATTTTGGATTCAGAATTTTCCCATCCATTCATTGACCCCACAAATGGACAAGTTAGATTCTTAGCAAATGGTGAAATCCTTTTCCCTTTGAACATACTCCAGACCCTTCACTCACTCTGAGTATGGGTGGAAGAGAGACAGCAACTTAACGTGGGTTATGTCCCCGCTGGACTCTGGCCCAGGGCTGTTCCAGTCTCTGCCCAAGCATTTCAAATGAATGAGTTGGAGGGTTGGAGGCTGCTGGCATGACAAGGGCCCTTGCCTCCTGCCCAGGCATTCTTCAGGGGACTTTAGTGGTGGTATTTTAGGCACCTTCCAGCAAATCTCTGAAAAGTCCCCATTTTCCCATCATGTAGATGGACACCTATGCCAAAGCCTGACATGAAAATGCCCTGTGGGTTTGTCCCCACTCCAGTTATCTCTTTTCCCTTGGCTGCCCTCAGAGTGCCTGCAGGGATACTTGGGATGCTAACTGAGGCAGAGGCAGACAAAGAATTCAGGGATTCTTGGAGTCCCCAGCCTGCCACCCCTAGCCCAGCCACCTCCACCTCCTCTGTGAACCCCACTCCGGATTCCAGGACCCCAGAATGCAAGAATGAGTTGTCTGGGACAAGCTCTTCTGTGATCTTGTTCCCTCTCCCTTTCCTCCAGGGGGAAGCAGGACTAGATGGCGCAAAAGGAGAGAAGGGAGTCCAGGGAGAAAAAGGAGACCGAGGTCCCCTAGGACTACCCGTAAGTATCTTGGACCCAGAGAGATCGATGAGGAGCCCAGCTGGGTGTCCTGATAGGCCAGGGGTGCTGGACCAGGATTCAGGAGATGGCAGCTGAGAAGTTCCAGGTTCTAAATTCTGAGCACCCAGAGTTCCACACGATTTTGCTCTCCCACCTGGGCAAAACCATAGGCCTCTGGAAGGCCTCTCCTTGGTGGCCGGGGAATGCGAAACTGAGTAGACAGGCTCTCCTGCCCCGAGGGGCACCCAGCTGGAGGGTGAGAAGTGGTCTGAGAACAGCCCAGGCCCTGCCTGTTCCTGATTCTGGGGCAGTAATAGCCTGTGCCTTGTGGAGGCCAAGCTGGAGGGTTTGGGAGGAGTGGAACAGTGGGGTGCTCTCTGCCTCTCTCCTATTATACCAGAGGGACCCCAAGAGAACTCCTGCTCTCTTAAGTACTAGCCACACCAGAAAAGCACAGAAAAAGTGCCATTCTGCAGTACCAGCAGGCTAGGGCCACTCATCTCCAGGGTTCCTGGAGATTTCTGACCTCAGCCTGCCGAGGGCTGGAGGCTTCTGGTCAGAGGCAGGGAACTGCTCAGAAAGCATTCAGAGTTCCTGATGTGGGGACTGGCTGGGTAAACCCCTTTGCTCCAAGCTTCAGTGGGCTGATGGCCTCCTGTCTGCCTCACCTGTGTCCAGGTAAGTGTATGTCACCACCTGCCTTGGACCAGGCTGCATCCCACCCCTCACACCCTGCTGAGGCGGATACTCTTTTGGTTGGTTTTCCAAGAGCTGGAAGGAATTTTGCGTTCTGTCTCATTATGTCATTGGTGGTCCCAGAGAAGAAAGTGAGTCACTTGAGGTCACATATGAATTTGGTGGCCAGGTCCTCCTCCACAGAAGCCACAGTCTTGCAAAGGGGCTCCCTCCAGCCATGCGGGCATCTTCTGTCCCCGGCTCAAGGCCTGTTCCCACCCCAGGTAGCAGTAAAAGAGCAGGGGACACAATGGGAAGCCAATTATCCCAGCTTGGCAGAGCTTGGGATCCTGGTTAATGTAATCACAGCAACCTAGCAGCAAAAGCAAACGTTGTAATGACACCCGCATAATACATCAGGTATAGGAACTGATTTGCCTGACAGACTTCAGAAAACTGATGATTTCAGCAGACATTTTCCCATGTCATAAGCTGAGTCCGGAATGATTAAGTATTCCTACTATTAGAGAGCCTTCCTGTCCCACTCAACCACAAACCTCTCCTTGTCCGCGTTCATGGCCTCAATAGCCCTAGAGAACATTGAGGAATTCAGTCAGGGGTTGACATGCAAAAGGTACAGAGACCAAACAGGTAATACAAATAAAGAAATTGCCAGATGAAAGACAAAGATCATGAATGTTCCAACTTTTGATAGAGACATGATACAGAGAAATACTTTTTCTAGCCTAAGAAAACAACAGAACAAGCATATTCATAGAAGGCAACTAACATGGACTTGGAGGAACAGTAGGGAGTGGGGGACTATGGTACGCTAGAGGCCATGTATCCGTATCCCTTCTCAAGGGAAGCAGCCCCTTCTCAGTTTGACTGACTGTTGGAGGAAGGAGGGTCTGATATCTCTAGATCTTCCCATTTCAAAGGAAGCTGAACATCTGGTGTTTTATGTGAAATCTCTCCATTTTCTAACAGTAGATCAAAATTATTTGCAATGCTGCACACCATACAAAATGTGTCAGTGGCCCGCATATGGCCTGCAAGCCTCTAATTTGTACCTTCTGCTCCAGACCTCCCAAGACTACTTAGTTTAAATGCCGCATAGAAAAAGTAGATGGATATTTAGGGGCAGTTCTGTCTTCAAGCTTCTCTTATATTTCATTCCACGTAGTAGCAGCTGTTTTTTCTGTGGAGTTCACCCTATTTGCCCTACAGAAGTGGTTCTCAGGACTGGCAACACACTGGAAACACCTGGGAGCTTTTCAAACATACCATTCGCTGGGGCACATTCTTGGAGACTCTGAGTGAATTGAGCTGGGGTGTGTCCTGGGCCTTGTACTAACTATTTCACATCACCCCAGGAGATTCTAATGTGAGGCCAGAATTGAGAACCACAGCTCTCTAGCCCAGTGAGTCAAGATCAGCCCCAGAATTGTATGGTCCTAAGACTGAGAACAGTCCCCTTTCCCAGGAGGAAGCAGCTCCTTGCCTTCCCTGTTGTAGGGGCTTTCCCCCACCTTTGCAGCCCTAAGGCTGAGGCTCAACTGGAAGCAGTTTTCAATAACTCAGTCCATATCCAGGCACGGTGACTCACATCTGTGATCTCAGCACTTTGGGAGGCCAAGGTGGGAGGATCACTTGAGTCCAGGAGTTCGAGACCAGCTTGGGCAACATGGCGAGACCTCGTCTCCAAAAAATAAGTTAAAAAATTAGCCGGGAATGGTCGTGTGTGCCTGTAGTTCTGGCTACTCGGGAGGCTGAGTGGAAAGGCTCACCTGAGCCCAGGAGGTTGAGGCTGCGGTAGCTGTAATTGTGCCACTGCACTCCAGCCTGGGTGGCAGAGTCAGATCCTAACTCAAAAAACAAAACAAAACAAAAAAAACGTGAGCCCTTATTGGACTAGAATATCCCCACTATCTTCTGCCTGACTGGTCACTTTGGACTCCTTAGAAAAAAATTCCCCCTGCTTTTCCTGGGTTTCTGAAACAGCTTCATAACCTAGCATTGGGGCAAGAGCTCTATTCCCACACAGATGTCACTGGACAGTGAGAAGTGTGAGGACAGGATGCCCATAGCAAGTAGGTTTTCGTGGCTTCCCACCTGCTGCCAGTTTGCTTCGGAGGATACACGGCCTTAGGTCTCTGTCCCAGTCAGCTACCTCCAAAGCTTTTTTTACACTACAGCCTTTGTCTGGGAGCATATGAATGAACTGAGTTTGGGTGGAGCTGCTTAGACTGTAAGGTGCCAGAGGAATGTCAGGATGATAGTGTTATCACCCAAGACTCAACTCTCCCACCCAGCCAAAGTAGAAGTAGGCCAACTTCTACCCATATTTCAGACTGAGCCCCTGGGACGTGAGGTGGGAGGCAGCATGGCCTGGTCTCAACAGGTGTGCAAAGAGGCTGGGAGGACCACCCTCTCACCTGGGCCCCCCTTCACAAGAGCATGTCCTTCCCCACTGAAGCCCATCCTGGGAAGGGTGCACAGCTTTGATTCCAAGATAGCTCTCCACGGGATCCTTCCTATATCCCTTTCCCTGGAGCATTGAAGGCCCATGGGAAAGGATTTTCTGAGAGGGGATAAAAGGAGAGAGGGGAGAAGAGGGCATGGGGGAGCACCGACCTCTGCCCAGCCTGCTCAGCAGCCAGCCTCCGCAGTCAGTGTCTCCATGTTTTTGTCAGTTTCCATGTAAATACCGTCCCTGTCCTCCCAAGCTTATTTCTCCAGTTGTGTTTGATTACCAGCGTTTATGTCTGTCTAGAGTCACTGCTTTACTCACCTCTTCCCTCCCTATTGTTCCCTTTTTCTCCCTCCCATTCCTCTCTTCCCCTTCTTTTGGTCAAACTGTGCCCTTCGTCCAGGGAGCTTCAGGTTTGGACGGCAGGCCTGGGCCACCGGTGAGTGTCACTTCTTCATCACCCCTCACCCCACCCCAACCCATGCCCAGTCTGTGATCCCTCTTGTCTGTCCCACTGTGGCCTCGTTTTCCAGTGAGTCATGCCTTGTCCCGCCACCAACACCAGAAACATACCTTCTAAGTTCAGTTCAGAAGTGCTTTTTCAGGGCTTTTGACTAAAGATGCCTGGGCTTCATCTGAATTCCCCTGTCCAAAGTACACAGCCAGGGATCTCAAAGCTGCCAGGTGTGGGTGAGAGGCCACTCCAGTAGCACTGACCCTGATCCTGGAGGAACGCCGAGTCCAGCCTGGGTGCCCAGGCCTGGGGGTTTGGACCACGACCTGTCTCTGCCAAACACAAGTGTCTGTATGTGCCCGTCATGCTGTGTTGTCTTCATGCTGTGAGCTCTGTCCATCTCCTGTCTTCTCACAAGGGCTTCCTAGTCCTGTGCAGCCACCAATCTTGGTGTTTGAAGGGTGGGACAGCATTGAAGAGTGAAGGAAGGTGAGGCGTGTAGGAGACAGAGACCAGTCTCAGCTCGGCATCCTGTGGGCACAATGTAACCACATCTTACACTGTCTGTGGCACCACAGCCATCCTGCACCCCAACAAGGGAGTTTACTATGGAGCACGTGAGGGACACTTGGATCCCCTCTTTCTCCATTCTTTCTGGTTCCAGAACACAGGCATCATCTACTCAAAAAAAAAGGAAGAAAGAAAGTGCCTGGCTCTTCTGCTTATAACAAATAACTGAACAATCAGAGACAACGTCTCTCCTCTCCACCTTCCAATCCCTTCCCTGAGCACCCTGTGAGGTCATCAGAACAGTGGTGCTCCTGGCTGTAGCCCATCACCTTCCCATGGGGTTGGGATCACTGCCGACCAAGGCCTGGGAGACTGGACTTCCCTGCTTGGGACTGTAACCAGAGCCTGTTGTGCGCCCAGCCCCTTCCAGCCAGGGAGGCCCAGCTCCGCCTTGCAGGGTGTTTCCAAAGCCACCCTGCTCACAGCCTGCCCAGTAGACAAGAGTTCTAATGAGCTGGCTGGAGTGACCCTTAGAGGACAGGACGACACAAGGACAGGATAGGAGAACATCTGGAAACAGCCACAACTAGCCTTCCTGGGGTTTAGGAGACTCACAGCTGGTGCCGCAGAAGCCCAGAACTTGAAGAGGTGGAAGGGCCAAAAGCGACCCCCATCCCCTGTCCTATTGAAGGCCTATTCTGTGCCTTTGTAATGAAGAGGAGATGACAGCTTGCCCCAGATGACAAATCTCTTCAGAGCCCCTCCCCCCATGCATTGATGGAGTGGACACACTAGACTCTCATGGACACAGAGCAAACCCCAATTTTCCAGGCCTTTTTATGGGAACAATACTCCCCCACCACAGTCCCTCCCTTTCCATCTGCCCCTACCTGGCACACTTGCCCCAGGTGCCAGATCAGGGCCGGGAGATGATCTGCAGTCAGAGAGGCCAACGCTTCCCCCTCACCTGCTGATCCCATACGTGTTGAACAGAGGAAACTGCTATCCCGTTCATACACTCTATGCCCTTGGACCTGAGGCTTTATTTTCCTCATAAAATAAATATCACAACTTTAAGGGAAAATGCCTATTAAAAAAGCAACCCTGCCCTGCCAATATTAACATGAACTGGGCATGTCCTAGGTGTCAAGTTCAACAGCAAATGCTTGCAATGTGCTGAAACCTAAAGCAGCACAGGAGGCAGATGCCGGTGTCACCATCCTTGTGTTACAGATGGGGACATTCAGGAAGGCTAAGGGACTTCTCCAGTATCCGGGAGTCTTAGGCCTTCAAGGCAGGGCTGGCTTCGGAGTCCTGTGCTGAGCCAACGCCATGATCTGGCTCCTTTTACATTCCACTGTGCTCTCATCACAGATGCCCACAGCCTCCCTTCTTCCCCATAGTTGCAAAGGGGATACTGAGACATCTTGTACCCTTTGTGTTTCATGTGAAGGAAATGCTGCCCCACCTTTCAGCTATACCCCCAGTACCAGAAACTGCCCACAGTCCAGCCCTGCATCCTCATCTGAGGCAGAGCAGTGGGAGGCTCTGAAGTAGACCGGCTCTAACCAGGCTGGAACCTGGGAACCTAGGAAGATATTGGATTAGGTCCTAGCATCCTCTGCTTCGTGTCTAAGTCATGCTCTCCCGTGGCTCCACCGCCCCCAGTTTCCGCCACCCTGGGCTAGGAGGGAGGCCTCATGACACACCTTCCTGCCAGGTCAGTGTTGGTGCAACCATCAAGGCATCCCAATTCACTCCCAATCCAGCCTGTTCTGCAGGCCTGTGAGTGGGAAGAGAAAGCCCTGGCCAGAGGCCGAGGCCAGGGATGGGGGTCTGCGGCGGGCAGGTGGGGTGGGCGTGGCTGAATGACCCTCTCTCGCCTGCCTCTGTGTGTGTGTCCGCATCGGTCTCTGTGGCATGAAGACCCTCCCGCTGCATGTGGAGCTGCAACAGCAAAAAAG
>CAUYQG010181152.1:0-26958 GCA_963574415.1 Tarsius wallacei
ACACACACACACACACACACACGCACACACACACACACACACTCTATGAATTGGAATTTTTATTGCATTAAATTGTGAAAAAGAGAACTTGGACAAAGGCAGTAGCAATTTTGCTTTTCAGAAATTTAACTTTGAGATGTGATAATCCTGTTTTTCTTCTTTTTCTAGTTCTTTAATATTTATTTTAAGAAGGCTTTTTTGCTATCTTATTTCACCTCCTAACACACAATCCAGCTAATTAAATCATAATTCTGAAACTTTGAGGGCTTGAACTAGTTCTTTACTGAGGCTAAGCATCATTAACTATCAGAATTAACTCTTTCAAGTCCTCAATTCATTATATTGCACTTACTAGATGTTTGATATACAGTGTTTAACTCTTAAAAAGGGAAAAATAAGAGTATGCTAGTAACATCTAATTTATATTGCATGGAGTTTTCTCGTTACTAAATGTTTAGTATACTAAATATAATTCTCTGTTTTAATTTTCTTATCATTTGAGTAACAGTCCTTATTTTAAGAGGAATTATGAAAGTCTATTCATATTGGCAGAACACCTTGAGAATGATAGATAATATAAAGTATAAAAATTACAGCTGGATGCTGTGGCTCATACCTCTAATCCCAGCACTTTGAGGCCGAGTCAAAAGGATTGCTTGAGCCAAGAGGTTTGAGACCAGCCTGAGAAACATAACAAGACCCCATCTCTACAAAATATAAAAAAGATAACCAGGCATGGTGGTGCATACCTGTAGTCCCAGCTACTTGGGAGGCTAAGGCAGAAGGATCATCTGAGCCCAAGAATTTGATGCTGCAGTGAGTCATGATCATACCACTATGCTCCTGCCTGGGCAACAGTGTGATACCCTGACTCAAGAAAACTAAACTAAGATAAAAAAAATGTATAGTATAAAAATCAAAATATAAATGGCAGGTTAGAAAATACCCAAATTGAAATTGACATTTACTATTTAGTTTTGAGCATTAAATGACTTTTCTTTCTTATAACTTCTTATTAAAACATCAATTTCTTTCAAAATTCTTATCTTAAAATCTTTAAATGACACTTACTCATATATGACTATTCCTGAAAAGATAAAGACTTAATATAGGTAATTTATGAATTCCTTTTGTTGAGTTAAAAACTCAGAGAAAATCTAGGGTTAAAAATAATAGTCACTTTAAAGTAAGTACAGTATTTTGGTGATTAAAATTTTGGTGATTTCATAAACAATAAAAGAATATTAAAACTTAATGCAGTGGTCTTTGGATAAGAGTTAAACATTGGCAATCACACTAAGTATTTACTTCAAAGACAAATAACCTTCAAAGTTTTGCTTTTGAGCATAAATTATTGCTTGTAACACTGTCCCACAGATTGAGAGTTACTATGAGGAACAAAGTAAAGGACACAGAAAGGCAGGCACTCCTTTTGATTCTTGCAGAATTAGTGACCAAAATGTTAGACCAATAATCTGATATTTATTAGGAACCAAATCTCAGGTGAGCCAGTATAGCTCTTTGACTTGGACTTAATTTCTTCATCCTCAAAATGGAGATAAAATTACTTCCTTGCAAATGATAATGAATACTAATTATTTAATGGGTTTGAGCATTGCTGATACATTCTCTTTTCTTAATTCAGTTTTCAAGGCTACAAACTCAGACGTGCTTAAGATTTGGAAGTTCTCTGTTAATATAGAATGTACCTCAGTATTTCAGTTGTTCAAATTTGTACCTAACATACTCAGGTGAGTCACAGATGAATTTCCTGGAGAACCTAACACTACTTTTAAGCTAGTCAGATCAGAATGGAACTTTTGGTTGAGAATGCTGAATTCTACTGGTTTTGCCTTTGAGACTTAAGATTTATATGTGTGACTGTGTGTATGTATCTCTGGGTGCTTTTATATGCAGTTTATTTTGCCTTTTAGGTAAAAATGTAGAAAAATACATTTAGGAAAATAAATCTCTTAACTATAGTGATTCTAAACTAGTGTTTTTCTCCAGTTTCTAGTATGTATACAATGTTCAAAGGCATGGAAACACCTGACTTTGCATTAGCAAGCATGACCTGCTTAACCTAATTTTGAGGAATTATTTCAGGTTTGTAGGAATTAACTTGTCATTATATTATCGTCTGTGCAGGGTTGTCAGATCATCTGGTAGCCTTCCAGGGCAGATGGACCTGACATGTATGTACTTGCATGAAAAAGTCACTGGACAAAGAATCAGGAGCTACCATTTCTAGTCCTGGCTTCACCTCTGATAAACTGATTGAGGCCATGAGCAGTGCCAGTTTCCTCAACTGTAAAACAAGTACCCTGAATTAATACCATATGCTTCTTTTCTGCAATCCAAATCTCTAAATTCCTAGGTTGATGCCTTTCCTATTGTTTTACACTACCTTTTTAAAGAATGCTTCTGTAGACCAGAAATCAACTCCAGGCAAACTACATGGCAGGGAGTATTGCCTGCAGAGAGCTGTGCACACATTCAATAAATACATGTTGCTTGAAATTCTTGATGATTAATTAGCCATCTAGAGTAAGCCTGTGATCAATGTTGATGACTGAACCTTAATAGCAAAATAGCTACAATTTATTGAGTACTTCTAATGTGCCAGGCACTCTATTTGCAGTTTGCATATGATATCTCATTTAAGCAATCATCCAGGAAACACATCTAAATCCTCCTGGAGGGTTTTGACATTATAGTATTATTGGACATTCTTCTCAGGAAAATCTTTTCTGCTGGGCTTGTTTGGAGCCTCCCTCATGATGTAATTTGAAGAAATTCAATAAATGCAAATAGATTTGCATTGGCAGAAAACAGGGCTAAATATCCACAAAAACCTCAAACTGAAGCACTCAATGTACAAATTGTATCTTGAAAAGCTATAGCCAAGATGATAGTCATGGGAGAATCTTCTCTTTCATCATCCATGGTTCCTCCCTTTCTCTGAGAATTTAAATAGTCACGAAGTAGTTATTCTTCTTTCTGTCCTTTAAAAAAATTCTACCATGCAAATATCTCAAGAATTCATCTTCTCCTCTCTGTTCCTAGCATAATTGTCTTAGTTCAGACATCCATCATCTTTCTTGTGGAATGTTGTGATAGCCTTCGCTGATCTCCCTTCTCACCTGTTTCTAATCTATTATCTTTTCTTGTTATCAAAGTGAGTTTCCTCACACTCAAGCTGATCATGTCTAAAATTCTTCAACAGCTCCTCTTGATGTCCTATACGGGGTGTTTCCTCTTTGCCACCTCCTTCCCATGCAGAGAGAGTTGCTCCATTCTCTGGATATCTGTGCACTTTGATATTATACCTCTTTTAGTCAGTGTATTTTATGTATGTCTATTCTACTGGTTTGTGAACTTTCCATAATAAAACATCTTTAAATCCTGTTGGTGATGCCACATTGTTATGAATCATTGAAGGAAAAAAGAATTTGGGAAGTCCGAGCCGCTTATCGGTTTTAGTAAAACAGACATGAAGACTCTTCTCTTTCTATGACTGTTGTCTTGACTAACAGCAAAATGCTAGATAGAATTTTGATTTTCTAGCTTTCATTTCTTCTGACCTAAGAATATTTTTCTCTTAAGTAGGACCAGTTCTATGTTGTTAGATCAGTTTTTTAGCTCTATATCACCCAGAAATCTAGCATCTCAGAGCACTGTGCCTTTGTGAATTTGTAAGCCAGTGCATTCCTTTCTTTAGCTGCCATATTGAGAGTAGGATACAGCTAATCAGGTTGATGAAAACAGATTTAGAATCTCAAAGCATAGATAGTAGAGTCAGAGAAATCTGGTTTCTAATGATAACTTTACTGTTAGCTGTGTGATCTTGAGTGAATTTCTTAACCAGTGTAACCTTAATTTTCTTTTCTACACAATGGACACAATTCCCAGGTTATAGAGCTGTCCTGAGCATTCAGTATTATTACATGTAAAGGACCTAGTATACTATCTGGCATAAAATCTGTCATAATAGTAGCTACCATTATTATTATTATCATTATTATTATTATTATTATTATTAACACTTAATGTTCTGCTGCAGTGGGGAGCATCAACGTTTATTAACATTGTTTTTCTAATCTATTATATTACTTTATTCTCATAAAAACCAAGCCCTATAATTTTGATTCATAAAAAAGATTTGGGTCATTGCTCAGAATTTCTGATAGGCAACTTATTTGGCCAGGTGACAATTGGGCAGAACTGAGAAATAACTAATTTTGGATTACTTTTCAAAGTTTGATCCTGCTTTCTGACAATAGAGACTAGAGTCTTAGAGCCAAAGTCACTCTGAGAGTCACAGTTAAGCCCCTCCTCCAGAGAGGCACTGCTTCCAGTACTGAACCTAATCTAGCACAAGAGAGTTGCAGTAAATAAGGTGGAGAAAATGTTCTTAGAATGACCTGAATGTAGATAAGTGGAGAAGTGAACAGAGAATGAGACTCCTTGGAGGTCTTACAGAAGCTTCTCAGATCCACAAAACTAGGGCTTAACCTGGGAACCATTAAAAGCCATCCTTGATTCCTCTTTCTCTGACATCTGCTATTCGTTCATCAGCAAACCCTATCAGCTCTAGCTTCAAAATATTTCCCAAAACTGATCACATTTTTCTATTTTTGGCACTATCATTTTCAGTGAACTACCAACATTTGTCTCTTGATCTATTTCATCTTCAGTAGTCTTTAAATAGATATCCTTATTTCTACTCTTAACTCTCCTGATCCCAATCCATAGCCTAGCCTCTACAGAGCTGACAGAGTGAGTTATTAAAATGTAAATCAAATCACATCATTCCACCACTCAAAAACACACAAAAGTTTCTGTCACACTCAAACACTCAAAACAAAATCCACAGTCCTTGCAATGGCACACAGAGCTACCCATGATCTACCAACCTCCTATCCCTTCAGTTTCTTTCCTTCTTTTTCTTCCCCATTCATCCTATCCAGCCATTCTGGCTTTATTGTTCATGAATTTTGTGTATTAGGAGACTATTGGGGTTTTCCTTTATAAATTGGCTTCTAATAAGTTTAGAGCTAAATTCATGATTTATCTCTAACCATATGCATTTTTTAAAAATTGCCAATTTACTCCTGGCTCAATCTTTCTTTCCTGTTATCATTTTCTTTCTCTTACTTTTCTTACTTAAAAACGAAGTGTAACTTTACTGTCCTTCTTATTGTAAAATTATTATGCATGTTCATGACAGAAAAATCAGAAAATACAAACTATCAAAAGGTAGAACAATATTCTTATTGCATGTCCCCCTCCATACTCCAGCTATCGTAAAGTTTAAACACCTTAACATGGGTTAAAAATCCTGGATTCTGCTTACCACAAGCTTCATTTCTTAACTCTCCATCTGGTTTTCTTCTGTTCATTCTTCAGATCTCAGTGGAAACATTAGGAGCTGTTCTCAGATATCTCATCTGTGAGCCTTCTGTCCTCATTGAATTCTAGTGCTCTTCTGTAGGGTGATGTTGTTGCTTCTATTGGAGAGCAGGAACAGTGTCTTTCTTATTCTTTCTTGCATCCACAGTTTTAGCTTAGTATCTGGCGTAGAAAGTACTCAATAAATATTGATGAGTGAGTGAATAAATGAATGGATGACAAGCTCTTGCTAGGGGAAGATTTGTCCAAGGTTTATGTTCTACAACCAACATTTTATGAGAGGTGGGTAAGTGGTAGTTATGAAGTATGAAATACTTTGAACAGTTGCACTTTAGGGGGTGACATTGTGAAAATCCTTTCTTTTGGAGCACACCCAACAAGACTCAAGATTGCCAAAGCCCTTCTTTTAGTAAGGTATCTCTTCAGTCATCTTCCCCTTAGTGCTGTGCTACTTATGGGAATTATTGAGTTTGAGTGCATGAACATGGTAGAATCAAGCAAAAAAGTTAGAGAATCAGAATGTGACCTTTGTCGTCATTCTAATTTTATTGAATCACAGTATTCATTTTATTGATTTCCTAAATCAATGGTGTTTTCTTCATGTCCGTAGCTGGGCAGCAAGCACTGTGAGCTCGCAGCAGATTTGTAGCCATCTTTTCAAGCACAGTCTCACATCAGGATGGTGGAGATTTGGCTCAAAAGTAATCTGTTTTCTGAATTAATGAAATAGCTTTCATTTGGCTCTGCCATCATTATGGAGCAGTTACATCTTTGCTCTAGGCAGAAGTGATGGCAAGACCACTATTTACAGAGACACAGCAATGGACAGGAATGGGAAGTGCAGATAGTTCTATAAAATAGTTTATTCTAGACTTCCTAATCTTTTATAAAATGATCTTACTTATCTTTTCATAGGCAAATGGTTTTTTATAAAAGTGAATAGGAAAGCAGACCAAATTTCATCTACAAATTACAGGGTATTGGATTTAGAAGCCAATGTGAATAAAATAATTTTAAATGATTGTAATTGTTTCTTCGACTGGATATTTTATGGCTGCATATTGAGTGTCTCTTTCTTTTTCTTTATCAAAAGAGCTACCAGCTATTGATTGCCTACCATATCTCATATAATTTTGAACACAAGAAACAACTCTGTAGTTGGGTGTTTTCACTCCCCTTTTACCGAGGAGTAAATGAAGATGCTGCAATGGTAAATAACCAAGATCACAGAGATGCTGTTCCACCCAGAATTATTTGACTCCCAAGTCTCCTACTCCTATCATGAGAGATCTAGAAAGAAGGGCCAACATGTCAATATAGGATATAAGGTATTTTTAAATGCTTAAAGGAAGCAGTCAGAGATCCGCCCGTCCCGCCCCCCGCAACATGGAAACTTACATTATAAGTGCATGAGTGAAGCTATTGTGAAAATAGAAATTTCTCTTGGAGGTGGGGCAGGTGCTCTGATGAGAGGATAAGATGGAATAAAATTATTAAATATCCATTGACTTTTAGAGTTGAAAAAATTTGTGAGAATAATAATAAAAAAGAAGTTGAAAGGAGAAAAGTGAGGGTATACTACAGATTCCTTGAGTCCCATGGTTGATTTTAAAAAAAGGAGCAAAAAGAAAGTATTATAGAGAGCAGATGTTAAAAGCAGACTTGGAAACAGACGCTATCTAGGGAACAAGAAAACAAGACAGAGAGACAGTAATGTACACAGGGTGCTTTGATTAGGAGAATGTGGCCCAAGTCAGAGAACATAGGCCAATCAAGATTCTTAAGAAGACAATATGGTGGGTGATACTTACAAAGTGGTTGTAGATTATGCTCCTAAGGCATTTTGCTTCAAAGACCATAGCGAGAAGGAGCAAAAGAAATAAATACTGAAGTTTAATCTAGGACAGGTTAGCAGAAGTTAGGTGCTAGACTAAGGCCAGGGCTCTACTGACAGGTATTCCAGTCTTCTTGCAATGATAACATTTAGTCTCTAGGAAGGCTTGTAGATCAAATAGCAGACTCCAAGATAAATTAGCTGTAATTTTTGTCTTGTCCTCAAAAAGATCGCATTGAGAAAGAAGATGGGGGTGGGAGGGAAAGAGAAAGATGTATATGCAGATACATTACAGACTGTATAGTGAATTATGCAATACACGCATACACATAGAAGGCACTTTGGAAGTAAGAAAGCAGTCATGGCTAACTTTGAATAGAAACACACTGAAATGAAATACAAAGACATAGGTGTTTTATTATCATGAGCAAAATGTCATATATAATTAGCATAATTAGAAAAAAATTAATTCTTTCTTGTGGCTTTAACAAAAATTTCACTGAAGATGGGGCATCTGAAAGACCAAGAAGGATGAGCTTTTCTCCAGGCAAAGAATAGTACAATTAACTACCAAAATCAAGGAGAAGGATTCTCTTTCTTGTCCCTTCACAAAAAGATTCTAAGGATAGAACCATAATCTGTTCAATCAGGAAAGGGCACTCTGACCAAACACTCAACCATCTTCTCCTTTAATTATTATTAAAATGATCCAATATAAGCAGTTGTTTGTGACACTTAAGTTTAAAATGATGAGTTTCTTTGTTGTAGAAATGTGTGTGTGTTCTATTTTTTCAAGTTTTAAAATAAAGTTTATGAGAGAAAGAAGAAGAGGTGATGACACCTTCTTCTACCTGTCTTTGCGCTTCTTTTGCCACTGTCTGTTTGGGTTCCTGCAGGAAGACTGTGCTGCTCTCGCTCTTAGTAGATAGCCTTTACAGGAATATGGTCTTAGATCACCTCTCAGCAATAAAATACAACAGTGTGTGTGAAGAAGTTCTGGGTCCCATATATATTTTAAAAATTAAATGACACCGTATCTTCCAAAGACTAGCTTTTTATTTTTTCTATAAATTGTTTTGTGTGATCTGGGGTATAATGCAGAACATTTCTAGGTGGTTTACCATTGCTTTTTAACAGCTGCCCTATGGTAGAAAAAGTCAGGCACAGTACGTACCCGAAACTATAGAAATGTCAGCATGTGCTATGCTGATATATTAATTCCAATAGGAGTGATTCAGAAACACATATTGCGTATTCACCATATGGGCCTTAAATATTTATGAAACCTAAAAGTCATAAAAACAATTCTTTAATGTAAAAGTTTAAAAAATCTATTACTATAATTTTTCATGTGCCAAGTTTTAAGCATTTAATTTTTTAATTTACAGATTACTCTATTACTGAAAAGACATATAATTTTAAAAAAAAAATCAATTCTTATCGATTACCTACTCTGCAAAAAACACTAGGTTAGGTAATATGGAGGAATAAAAAGAATGCCTAGAATTTGTCAGATTCTTAACTTGCTCTGCCTACTTCCTGTTTTACCACCCATTGAGTGGTAATTTCTCATTACAGGATGAGAATTGAAGGGGATAATAGGTAAACCTCAAATCGTTCACGTTACCTTTTCCAAGTGAAATGGCTTATGGGGAAAAACAGAGCTTGGAGGGAGATTGTAAAGCAATGATCATAAAGAAAGGGTCTTAGAACTGGGAAAAACAACTTTCTTTCTTTTTTTTAAAGCATGTTCTCTATGCTTGGTGTGGTGCTGGAGTGATACGGCTTAATTTAGTTTCAAAGCTCTGGGCTAGCAACCCAGAAACCTGGCTTGTAGCTGCGGCTCCAACACTAATTGGCTGTATTTTAGTTTCTTAGTTTATGAATGAGAGACTGATTTATTTACTTTTAAATTTGATGCTATAAAGATTATCTAGCCTTTTACATGTTTCTGAGCAAAACTTTAGTCTTTTGTGAACTACAGAATTATATACAATGTTCCCCTTTTCTTTTCATATATTCCTGGCATATGTGTCAATGAATATTTAGAATGAATGAAAGATTAAGATAATACGAACCGGCGGTAGAAGCTGTTTTTATTGTACTCTGAGAGTCTGGTACACTTATCCTGTGGATCTGGAAAGTCAAGAAATGCCCTGTAGCTGAATGTGTCCATCCCTCTTGCCTGCCTTCATCATAATATGGTTTTCTCCTGATACCATCATGTCTTTTTTCTAAAAGATGCTGCTTCTACCTTACATATTGGAATAGAAAAAGTGCTGCCATGAGACTTGTTTTGTTATCTGATTTTTACATAAATCACCTTTTTCTATATTTTGAAGCTTTTTATCCATTTTACTATCTTCTTTCTATCCTCATTGTTATTCATTGACCCATTTCTATGACATACTTTTATCCATCTTGATAATTTCAGCACTTGATTTATAATTTCCCTTTTTATTTTAACTCCTAAAACATCTTTTGACTTGATTTTTCGATACATGATTTTTTTTTCTTACCTCTCCATTTCTCACCTTTATTTTGCCAGTATGATTATTCTTGTGGGATCACATCTCCACCTAGAATGGTTTTCCCATATCTTAAGCTCAGTTACAATCATCATCAGTAGTATTATTTTCAGTGTTTCCTTTCCTCATCAATCTTTATAAAGTTGTACCTTTAACATTTTCTCATAGCAAAGAAACTGGTATTCAGTTTTTTATTTTGAAAACTGAGGGATATCTATTTACTTTCGAATTCCTTTTACTTTCTATCTATTATGGGTCTATCATCAGTAATTAAACTTTGACGTTTTGAAAGTGCAATAATCTTGTATCTTCCTGATCTTTCAGTGGATATGGTGTGCCAATTCTGGGATCTGATGTAGCCTGACTGTCTAAATTTCCAGCTCTTGTCCTGCCAGTTGTAGAAGGTCGTTAAAGCATACTAATTGGGTCCCACAGAAATGTATGCAATCTGTCCTCAGCTAGACCTTTTCTGTTCTCCGTGACTTTACATCACATTTGGATGCAGAAGTTCCGATTCATTTCCTTACTCCTTATGTCCTCAGTCTTGTTCTTACTTCTTTTACACTTAGCAGATAAGCTTTCCTGATTTACTGAGAACTTGGAGGACATCTGTGGCAATAATCCTGACAACTTCTTTTTCTTCAGAAAATCTCATGTACTTCTACCCCTTATCTTCTTCACTGCTGTTCCCTTTTTCCATGGTTAATTCCAGCAACTTGTGCTTGATCTTATGGCTACCTGATTTCTCCAAGAATCTGTTTATTTTTCTAAGTTCCCAGATCTATCACTTATTTGTTGTATGATTTCTAAGTAGGTCTTTGTAAAATAAGGAAATAATATTCATCTCATTGGATGGCTGAAGGATCAAAATGAGATAATGGATTTTTATGTGTCTTTCCGATTACTCCTTTGTATAGTATTAGCAATTTGTAGCAGAATTGTTATATTTTTCTTCCCAAATCATTAACTTTCGCTCTAACTAGGACAAGAATCACACCAAGCATCATGTGCTACAGAATGTATAAACATCTTTATGATTAAAACAATCAGTCTAGAACTAGAGATATGCTGCTATCCTAAGGGGATTTTTTTTACCTCTGACTGTGGAGTCTCACTTGCTAAGGAAAATGAGAGCAGTGAATTTTGAAAATAAAAATAGCCGGCAACCGGAGTATTAATATGACTTTTAAGAGCTCCGTTCTTTTACCTACAAAATAATGGGCTTTGACTGGATGATCTCCAAGGTCTCTTGCAGCTTCAGGAATCTGTAATATTATGGCCTCAAGTCTGAGTTCCTCTTATGGTATAAAATTCACAGACTAAACTCCCATGTCTCCTGAAATATAAGGCAGCAGCTCAGGGATGGTACTATTTCATCAGACAAAGAAGAATTTCTTGTTGCAAATGATTGTACTATTAGTTTTGAGAGAAAACTCAATGATCTGCTCAGTGTACAAGGAGCAGTATTGAGTGTTTCCTAGCAGATAGATAGCTGGCAGGCTTAAAATGAGTATTGATGTGTTTACGTGGAGATAAGGATACACGTTAGCTTTTCTCAGAATTCCATTTTCAATTACTCTTGAACTAGTTTGAAAATTCATCGTCTTCATGCCAAATATCTTTTAGTGTGCCACGTATGCTGAGTAGCAGACCCTGACATCTCAACAGGGCTCACATAAGTATACTCAGGCAAAAATTAAATGGATTCAGGGGAGTGCAGGTCTCTGATACTTCTCTGGTAGTCAGAATCAAGAAGTTTTGTCTATTAGATGATATACTCGTCTTTCTGTCTTTTCACACTTTTGTTTTTTACTCTTTCCCCCCTGTTTCTCTCTCTCTCTCTCTCTCTCTCTATATATATATAGCTTTTTTTCCCTTTCACATAAAACCATTGCTTTTTAGAAAAGAATGAGCAAACGTATGTGCACAGTTTTCTCTAGGATGAGTTGCTTTTTCTCATTACAAGCAGAGAGAATACCAAGAGACCTAGCACTGGAGGAGGTCAGGGGAAGACATTCAGGCCACTTTTGTTAACTTTAAGCCACACCACACTTTACGTAGATGACCTTTGTAGGTGAGAAAATTCCATCACCTTTCCTGGTCTTTCTCCCAATATTGACCAACGTTCACTGTCACAAATGCTGCAATATTGAACCTGCTGCTAAATTGTCTTCAATGCTGACAGCGGTGAATGTGCTGACAAGTTAAGGGAGCAATAAAAGAATGGGAGCTATTGAGGCATGGCCCGAGAAAGGCTCAATGTTTCTAAATATGATGCTTTAAAGGATGGCTGTAGGCTGTAGGTATATGCAACCTAGGATCAAATTGATGTTCTTGAAATATAATAAGCCTATAATTCACAGCTTCTCCACATCCTGTCTTGATCCCATATGTGGCCACAGCTTGAAGTCCTCAGTAGAGTTATTTTAAATCAAACATTTTGTCTAAAGATAAGCAATTTGTCTAATAATGTTAGTAAAATTTTGGGAAGCATATTTTTACAAACGAAATTTTACTTATTTCACAGAATTTTATGACCCGTTGGATGGGAAAAGGCCCCTAGTCCTTTATATATGCTTAAATCCTCTTTAGGATATCCAAGTGACCACCTTCCCTCTATCTGAATATCTCTTGGGGATGAAGTATACTTTTAAGGGCTCTTCCATTTTTAAGGCACTCAAATTACTAAAAATTCTGCCTTGTACAAGAAGATTTAGGCATAATCTAAGTATCTTTCTATCTAGCCCTTTGTTCTGGATTTATAACTTGCTCACAATAAACTACCTCCTTCCATCCCAATAAAATAAAGCAAAGCAAAGCAAAAATCACCTGAAACAGAATTTAAAAATTGAAATTGATCAATGAGAAATGAATAATTTAAAAAAATTATTTAGGGTTTGTGAAGAGCTGATTTGTTAAATCAGGCACACACATAAAAAGGATAACAGATTATATTTTTTTCCTTTTGGTTATCCAACCTTTTATTGCCTGAAGTATTGATAATCTCAGCTATTCCGTTATTTTTTTCTCATAACACTTAGGATCAGCCCTTAGTTTGTATTTTGTCAAAAACATGATCATAAATATGTATTAATTTATTTAAATTTTGTAAAATTAAAATATCTTTTATAAAATTGCCTCAAAGCACAGTACAAAGGTAAAACATTCTATTAGCTAAAAAATTAGCTGAATTAAAAATTGAATCCATTAAGAATACTTTATTTTAATACTACAGAGTTATTCCTTTTAGTTTGCTCTTGACATGAAAAATAGGTAAGTGGAAGAGAAGAAAGAGCCATTCCAATAGATTGTGGACAATTAGGATCAGATGTATTGGCACACAAGGGTTGTGGTGTGGTGAAATATACCAGACACCACCTCTGAACCTTGGTTTCTTCACACAAAAAATTGTTTTTTAATAATTCTAGTATAGAGGATTGTTGAAGGGATTGATAATAATACATACAAAATATTTGATAATCAATAAAGAACAGTCATTTTTATGACTCACACGCCTAATCACCAAGTTTATAATGATGCTATAAATTGAGAAGGGTCTCAAGAAAGCTTCCATAGTTAATGCTTAAATTGTTGCTTCATGAGTTTTGAAGGTAGCTACAGTAGAAAGATCAAGGATTTTGGAGTCTGAAAAACTTGATTTTAAATTCTGGTCATGCTTCTTGCCAGGGAGTGATTTTAGGCAAATTATTCATCTCTCTGAACCTAAGTTTTCTTATTATGAGTATCATATGCGTAAAGAACATGATAGTGGCAAGGGGTTAAAAAGAGCTATTTTTTTCCCAATATGACCAACCTACTGCAGCCATTCCTACAGAGTGTCAAAAACTTTAGCATTATAATATGCTAACAAGGCCTCTATTGCTCTTCAAATGCAGATTGTTATCATTCTGTGCAGAAGAAATGAGACATTTCCTCCCAATTTTCCACCAAATGTCTAATATCCTGACCCTCTGGCAGCTCTGAGGCAGTATGACTGTTATAAACTTAACATCTTCACTCCAATCTACAATTTTACCAAATGGTATTTATCCAAAACTCATATTTTTTTCTAACTTTTTTCAGGGAACGGTGGAAGTTTCTAAAATGTTGAAATAAAGACCTAGGATCCAAATACCTGAGAATGGTTCTTAGATCTCCTACTTAACAAGTTGTGTGAATTTGGGAGAAACATCTACCTACTTGACCCTCAGTCTTCTTGCTTATGAAATGGAAATGATAATAATAGGTTGTTGTCGTCACAGAATTATTTTGAGATGCAAATGAAATGTCAGTTGTTGGAAACTGATCTGTGATACATAAATGTGAAGTTTATTATCTTACCAAGTCTGACTAAGCCAAGGATAACAACACCATTGGAATCTCTCACAATATTGACATAGCCTGAGGCACTATGCTTCTTAGTACCAGAGGGTTCTCAAGGTGACAAAGACCAGTGATCTTGGTGCTAAGACCATAATTGCAGTAGATATCCCTTTGGGCTACATGTTTTTGCCATGTACTGGTCCACACTATAGATTAGACCGATAACCTCGGTCACAAAGGAGACTAGACAATGTGCATGACTCTGATGAAACCAACTCTGCCATTAAAAAATGTAGTCCAAAGTTCATGTCTCTCATAAGGATTCCCATCATAGATGAGTGGTGATTTATTTATAACATCTAATACATCACCATGCATGTTGCAAATGGTTTTTTATGCTACATTATTTGTTCTGATTTTCATGTAGAACCTCATGAGTTCCATGGAACATGAAGCATTATCATAATTCATATATTATAGATTTGCTTCAAATTGGTCAAATAGGTTTCTTAATATCACCTAGCTAGTTAGAGGTAGAGGTGAAACTTAAATCAAGGTATTCTGATACCTGATCCGTTTTTCTTCCCATCTTTCAGTGTCTTAAGATGTTATAAGTAATGAACTGAAGCACTGGGAAGGCAAAACTGTAGTGTGCTCAATCTTAAAGTTGATGTGAGACCATTTTTGTTTTACTATGCACACAGACATGACAAACAGTACTTTTCCATTGAGGCAATCAGTAGGCTCTCACTCCTTTTTAAAAGTGTTCTTCTTTTGATTTTGGATACTTAGAGAAAAAAGAATTATGAAAGACTAAGAGGAAAATACAAGCAAGTTCAAAAATCAGTAAAACAGTAGGAATAGAAGTTGCGAATACAGAAATTTAAGAAAACATCTGTCCACATTTATGCATGCTCTCTTAACTGAGTTTATTAAAAAGAATCAACTGGAAACCTCCTTGGGTGCCCTCTCACTGTGGGAGCTTTTCTGTCCTCTCAATGAATCTTGCTTTAAAGAAAAAAAGAATCAACTATGGCTTGAAATTCTGTCTTCAGGTATGAGACTTTGATGCTTAGCAGCTGTGGTTGGACACAAGGGGATGCACATGTGTCAAAGCATCTTTTGCCAAGGTAATGGTTGTTTACAAAACTACAACAAGAATTTGCTTGTTTTCCTATAAATGAAGGTAGTTTTGGACTTAGTTTAGGATTAGGATACAGTAAAATCTCTTTAGCACAGGAAACCTAAGGGCCACAACATGCCTTTCCAGCTTTTTTTTCCACCTTTCCTCCCCAAAGTGGCATCCACTTTGATGCCGGCCACACAAGAATACTTGCCAGTTGCTGGAAAAGTGAATTTAGGTGGGGAGTTGGTCTTCCTTTCCCCGCCACCACCTTTTAAAGTGAGGTTATTACTTGTTGCTCTTACCATTATTGTTACTGAAATATCAGATTAAAGCATTTTGTAAATGTTCCCCAAAGGTTAGTTCCTTTTGAAAACATGGCACTAAGGGAAAATTTTCTTTTTCCTTTCTCTGTTTATCTCAGGTCCTGCTTTTTTCCTGCTATGTGGACATGCTGTATCCATTCACTTGTAAGGATAATTTGAGGTACTACTGTTTATAGTAGTATATTTCTGATTTTATTAGCCAGACTTTATTCTTCCCCCATCTCTATATTTCTTCCTTCTTCCAAAGAAAGGATTTTCAAGCATTCCAGACTCATAATTTAAGTAAGATAAAATATCTGGAGTTTACTTTTATTTCTGTATTTGCATTTGGGGAAGAGATAAACTAGTCTACACTTTATAAATAAAACACACTGTTGAGTCTAATGCATAATGTCAATGCTACAAACAACATTTATATTATATAACTACATTTATAAATTATCTATGTTTCTGACTAATTTATTAGTAAGAAAACGTAAAACAACAAAGACACTGCATTTTAGCATAGACAATAAAATATTTAACTGGACTAGCAGTAGTTTGTGATTTTAAAACTGGTAGGTGCCATGTGTTAGATTAGAAAGAGAGATTAACATAGATTTTAAACAAATCTTTTTTTTTCCTATTCTCCTACTTATTTCTAGAAGATAGCAGAATTCTATTGAATCAAACAGAGAACTAGAGGGCACAGGAGAGTAGGGGAGGGGCGTGGGGATCCTCCCTGGCACTCTCAGCTTGCTCCTGCAGTCCAGAGCCAGGCCAGCCCTTCCATTGCTCCTCTGCCATTTCAGATATTATCCAAAACTCATCTTTTTTCCATCTTTTTTTAGGGAATGGTGGAAATTTCTAAAATGTTGAAATAAAGACCTAGTATCTTCACCCCAATTATTTTACATTAATTATCATAATCATGTAGTTTTCTCCTTTAATCTGTTAATGTGGTGAGCTACATTTATAATTTTTAAAGCTATGATTATGTTTGTGTTTCTGAAATCTACTCATGGTTAACGTATTTTTTTTGTTTTTTGATATGTTGCCTTGGTTTGCTAATGTTTCAGTTAGGATTTTTACATATGTATTCATCAATGAATGGGCCTATAATTTTGAAAATTATTTTTCTGATTTTGGAATCAAGATTTACTGGTTTCAGAGAATGAGTTGGGAAGCATTCCCCCTACCCTCTCATTTCCTGGAAGTTTGTATATCATGGGAGTAATTTCTTTCCTTGGAATTGTTGACAAAATTCACCTGTAAAACATTTGGACCTAGCGTGGAACTTCTAATTTTACAGTCAGTCCTATAGAATATCTCTTTATTGTTGTTATTTTCCCTTTTGTATTCTTACAGTAAATGTAGTGTATTGCCTTTGTGGAATAGAAAGGAAAACATTTTATCGACTCTGGAGACTCAGATGGTGATGGGGGAAGGGATGGAGGGACAAAAAATCACCTATCAGGTACAATGTGCACAGGTGGGGGTGGAAGGTAGATTTAAAGTCCAGACTAAAACTACTTGTAACCTCTAAAGCTGTTGAAATAAAGAAAAAAAAGAAAAGTGATTTTTTTCTGATTTTATTTTTATTTATTTATATTTAATTTTATTCTAAAGCTGTGAGTACAATTCAGGATTAGGTACATAAGTGGCCATTGTACAGGTGAAGTTTGGGCTTCCCTCTGATTCCCACTTTGCCTGACTTGGAATCAGGTACCTTTATTGATGTTGTATGCCCCTCACCCACCCCAGCAGTCTCCTGCTACTGCCAATCCCTTTCTTATAGTATTATGATAAATGTTCAGGGTCTGCTTATGAGTGAGAACATGTGGTTCTCAGGTCTTTGTTTCTATGATAGATCACTGAGTATGATAGACTCTAAATCCATCCAAGTTGCTGCAAAAGCATTATCAACCTTAACAATCACTCATGCATTACCTATTAAAAAAAGAAATACCACCTTCAACCTTTCGTTAAAGGGTAGGGTGGAGGAGTTGGATCCACCAGCCTCCTCAATTGTCAATTTCTCAATAAGACCTACCTACCCACTCATTTATAACTGCAAACTCTAAACTCTGCTTTATTTTTATTAATAGCATTGATTGTATTCTACCACATGACTTAATTTATTTTTTATATTTCTTGTTTGCCTTCTCCCAGTAAAATGTGAGCTTCCAGAGGTTAGAGATTATTATGTGATTGATTTCTTTGTTCACTGTTATATTCCCAGGACCCAGAACAGCGTCTGGCACAAAAGTGACATTCACATAATATTTGTTAATTAAATAATTTTTTTCTACAGATTTTCTCTATATATTTTTATATAATCGAGTACCAGCCTTTCCTTTTTCTTTGGTTTAAGAAACATTTTCTGTATCATTAACATTTCTGTCTTAAGAAATTATGCTCAAGACACTGTACAATTATTTATCTTAAATTTCTTTACATATCTGTTTATGTGTGTCCCATTCTTAAATATCTACATAGAATCTCAATCTATGGTTGTAGTTTATGAAACTATGATTTAGATGGACCAAGGGATGTCTGTTTCTTATGCCCACTATCTGATTTTCTGACTTCCTGAATATTTAAAGTGCCAAAAAACTGCTTCTGATAATTTCCTTGTTTCAGTGCTTCAGTTCTATAATAGCGGAAGCTTTACCTCCTAAGATACAGTGTGGCACGTCTTTTGTCTCCTCTTTATTTCTTGCTATTTGCTTCCCAAGAGATGCACTTTCTTACATGTGTAAATGGAGAGGTGCTGATTATGTTCAGGGAGTGGTGCAAACACCACTCTTGTTTCTAGAAAAGGTGGCAGCCATGAGTAGAGGTCCACCTGTATTGTGGATCTGCTTAGCAAGCAGAGGCAGGTAGTGGTATGTGAGGAAGAAAGACATCCTCCTATGTTCTTTGACAGTAGTCCTGCAGGGTTCATCTAGTGCCTGGGCTTCTTAGTTGAGTTTTATTGGCCTTTGTATTAATGGTCTTGCTGTTGTTCCTAGTTTTGGGGGCTGTTGTAATTTTTATCTGTTCACTGTATCCAAGTGATTTTTTTCATTGCAAACCTGATTATGTATAAAGCTCTTTGGCTTTAAAAATTTTCAAGTCATCTCATTGCTCTAAGGATTAAAAAGAAAATCTCTATTTCTTTACAAGTCCTGAAAGGCACTGCGTTATTTTGATCCTTCATGCCTTTCCAGGCTTATTTCCCTCCATGCACCATCACACATTCTACGATACAGCCAGACTAAATTTTTTCATTGAAAAAATTTGCCTCCATTTTTTTTAGGATCCTCTGGCTCCTCTTCATCTTTGTTACCACCTTTGCCTACTCGATTTTTTTGTATTTCCTCATCGATTGGACATCTTCCTAAAAACCTCCCACACTGATTTCAATCTGGGTGAAGTGCCCTTCTTGTGGGCCTCGGCACCCAGTTCTACCTTTATCACAGCACTTTCTGTGAGTCTCAATTGGCTTCTATTTCCCATTAGAATGTCAAGAAAGTAAAGACCATATTTATTTTGTTTTCCATGGTATCCTCTGGGTCTAGTATGGTGCCTCTTACATTATAGCTGTGGAATAAATACTCGATGATGGATACAATATATATTTTTTTCTGTGTCAGTAAAAGATACAGAAAAGACAAAGCCAGAGGCTTCAGGCATGCATCATTTTGAACTACAGAAAGCATGCATAATGAAGCACGGTTTAGGGGTAAGGAGCCTATACCTTCAGCCTGCAAGCCTATGTCTGAAGGCCTGCTCCAACATTGACTAGCCTATATGGCTTTGAGCAATTTGTTTAACTTCTCTGCCCCTCAGTCTTCACATCTGTTAAATAAGAATAATAATAGTACATACCTCATATGGTTATTATCTTTGTAAAGCATTCAGAACTCGCATAGCACATAGCAACCATAGTTTTGAGTGTTTGGCAAATAAATAAACATTAAGTTGATGCATAAGTTAGTAGCGTTTGTGTTTGGCATGGCAACACTGCAGTGTTGGGAGTTTGTCGTTTGTTGTTTGGAGTGACAACGTTGTGCTTGTGAATACAACTTGCATTTCACAGATTTGAAGAAGGTCAGTGTTATTTGTGGGCTAAAGAAAATAGAGTTTCAAGTGAAAAAAATGAACACTTCTGACATACTCTTCTGTTTAACAGGTGATGGGAAACATTTGTGTCATGTACAGGGCACCTTTACTTACTCAATTTTTGCATTTCCTCTTAGATTGAACTTCTGTGATGTTTTCTTTTAGTTTGGATGTGCCATTGGGGAAAGCATGGCAAGAAAATTGTTTTGTCGCTTCAGTGAGGGCCACTTTGACCTGAGTGAGTCTCCACATTCAGGAAGACCATTGGGCTTTGACGATGACCATTTAAGTGCTTGAATCTATGATGATCTGCATCAGTCAACCTGGAAATTGGCAAATGTGATTAGCTGTGACCAGTCAACCATTGTATGACATTTGCTTTCCATTGGCAAGTGAAAAATGCTACGAACTTATACATCAAACCCATAAACAAATCCTTCAGTAGCCTTTTGAAATAAAAAGTCATAGAGGACTTAAAATGTATTTTCAACAAATTTTCAGGTTTATTCACAAACTTCAGAGTGTGGCTGCCTAAACCTATAGTTTGTTTTTATGTTGCGGTATATTATTCCACTGGCAATAAAAACCAAGAATCTCACAAGGCTATTTTTACTTATCATAATCCACTGTATCATTTATGGAGCACGGTTATGCTCTTCAAAACCTTACATCATGCGCTAAACCTCTTTAATATCTGCCAGCCACTGTATGGTGATGAATTGTGGTAGTAGTCCTTGTGCTTTCTTAGTATTTCCTTATCTGCAATATTATGGCTACTGACTTAGATTGTATCCTAATAGCATAAGTTTAGGGGATTCTCAGCAATAATGTAGTTGGACGGACTATGTGATGACATTCCAGAACAGTTACTTACAGAAGACTTTGGCAGGGACTTTGACTGTAATATAAATTGCTAAAATGACTCCCTTTATAACTGTACTCATACCCAGTTTCCACTGAAGCACAAGCAAGAGCTGAGATCAAGCACTATTGCTACCATAAGGATTATCAGCATTCCTTACATTCCATACATCCCTCAAGACTGAAGTTGTCTAGAGTATATGAGACCCTAACCTACATAGGAACCATCAATTTAAATAAGACATATTAGGAGACCCAGGAAGAACAGAGAAAAATCTTCCATAAAAAACGTAGATTTGGGTAACAAACAAGTTGTAGAACTGCATTGAATGATGATTGGAAGTATCTCAGTAAATCTTATTTCAGTTGATGATAAACACTGGGGAAGGATAGTAATTGGACATTGTAAATCTACTTTAAAAATCCATTCATCATTATTTAGTGAGTAATTATGTCAGGTTTAGTTGTGAAGTGTTCTAGAACTTTGGAGCAAAGTGTCACTAGCATGAAGAAAGAACCGGGGATTTGAATGAACACACTCATGAAGGTGTGGCTTAAATTGGGTTTGGGAGAAATCAATGTAAAGTCAGAATTTATCTCTAGAGTGGAAGGATAAGAAGTCCTAGGCATAGGGAGCAAACTTCTTAGTAGATTCAGGTGTGGTTTGGCAACTTTTTTTTGCCACATTAGCTTTTTTATGAAGTAGGGAATGGTGACCAAGGTCGAGCTCACTCAGGAGAAAGACAGAACAGATGTTCACATTATTACCTCTGTCCCAAGATATGCTTATGGAAACACATGGAATTTTGGAGGGAAAAGCTTACCATGATGGATTTTTTTGTTTTCCAGTGTTTGTATTGGACACTCAGAAAACTATATCAGACATGACCTTATTGTAGGAAAGGAAATACTTCTATAACTCTTTAGAAGTGGTTATATATTTGGTCTCTGGAATCATACAGCTTTGTTTCTAATACAGATTCTGAACAAGTTATGCAATTGCAACAAGTATTCAAATTAACATTTGACCATTGGGTCATTATGAAGATTAAATGAAATGTAGCTGGTCTGTTATGTTTACTCAATAATTAATAGTCACTATTATTTTTATGTAATATGAGAACAATAATGTGATTCTGAAATGTTTGGACTTTCACATGCCCAAATATGAGGTGAGGTGTCTGCATTTGAACCCTCATCATGCCACTTGTTGGCTCAGATGAGTAGAACTACTCACTGACCTTCCTTTTTCACGTATAAAATGGGAATAAAAGTACTCATGTTGTAGGGCTATTAGGAGGATTAAATGAGGTAATGATTGTAAAGCTCCTGGCTTGTATATAAACTTGCTGCTTTTAGCTCAATTTTCCAAAGACAATGAAACTGATTGTGAGCATCAAGCATAAATGTTAGAAATAAGTCATATCTATGGATTTCACTTCTCTGGGATGAAACCTGACTGTGCGGTGCTGATGAGGACTACTCTAATGCACAACTTTCTGCTTTGTGGGGCTTACAGCTAATACGTTACTCTCTCTCTCTCTCTCTCTCTCTTTCTCTCTCAGTAGTAAAAGTGGCAGAGGAATTTAAAGTGGGGTAGAGGATATAGAGTATTTGTACAATTTATTCATTTCTATACCAGTCTGTAGACAGTAATCTCAGTTCCCGGTCTCTACTGCAGATCTGGTAGGCTAGTATACTTGTCTTGAAAAGATGCTTAGGCACATCTGGAATGGGAGGACATACTTGTACTATAATTAATTTTGGTGTGTATTGATTTTGCAAGAGAGTGGGTACAAGGCATGATCCCTTCTGACCCTCAACCACCTCTTCTAGAGACCTGAAACAGACCTTAAAGAAACTATCGCTAAAAAGGAGGAGATAAAAATTGGATATGGGATTTCTGAAGCACTGGAGAAAGTTTGAGGGAATTATCCATATTTTCTAAGATATCTTGAGAACTCATTGAACGTCCCATTTCAATTTAGTTGGCTCCTAGTAGTTAGAGGCATGAGCATCCTTAAGGTTCTCTATCCTCATTCATCTTCTTTTCTATTTGGCAAGAGAATTTCTAACCTATTGTCAGGCAACTTCTAAAATAAGTTCATATACAATACATAATATATGAGACACAATTTACATTATATAATTAGCCTGATCAACTACTTGTGTACTTCTTTAAAGATTCAGTATATACAAACCTACACTAAAAGATGAAAGGATTTTTTTAGGCCAGAGGAACTTGACTAGATGTATAGGCATAGAACAAAAAGTTCATGGAGATGGAGGACATGGCAAATGAAACAAGACTCAAAGAGGAAAAGATAGACAAGGATAGAGGGCACTTGGGTAGAAGAGTTAACATATGTTTCTCTGGGATGGGAAGTTAGATGGAATGGATGATGACCATATAGAGAATTTTGTAATTGAATAGTCTTTACATTTTCATTAAAGTGACAATGCCACTAGCCAAGTGTGGTCGGGGATGGAGGCTTGAGATGATTGGAAAGAGTTTAATACAGCTGCAATAAAATATGAAATAGGAAGGCAAATAACAATGTGGAAAGTTTAGTTGGTGCTAGATACCTAATGTTAGTAAGTCCAGGTGGCATGATTCTGTGACTTTCTCTGGTAATATTAAGTAATCTGACAGTAGGAACAGAAAATAATAGAACTGAATGCCTTGTCTACCGCAGTATCAGTCTCTCAAGTTAGGATGATTTTCTCCCCAAAGAAGGAAGCTTTTCTTCCTTTGTTTAATCTTGTATGCGTTTGTCATCTACCAACTCATCGGCATTCTCCTTAGGGGATACAAACCATGATGAGGTGCAGCAATTGACTGTGTAATGCTTTATTTGCAAGAAATTTCTTAATATAATATTTTTTAAATCAAAATAAGTTTACCAATGAATCTTTGTTAATGGCTGCCCAGTTATATTGAACATTGTCTATTCACTTTTTACATCACCATTGTCTTCTCTGATAGCCTTTTCCACATATATTGCTGTAATGTTGCTATATGTCATCGAATTTTTTTTATCTTTCAGAAGACTGATATTGAACAATAAATAGGACTTGGACAATCTTGTATTTTACATTATGTGCTGCAATCTGGGTTTTAAAACTTTGGAATCTATGAAATGATTATCTGTTCAATTTTGGGTATTATGATTAGCTGTAGTAGGAAAAAATCTCTGTTTCAGATAGTGATATGTCCAAAGATCCTAGAGCGTTTATATTTTTCTTCTTGACCAGGACAAAGATGACATTAGAAGTTTGGCAGTTTGTCCAGTGAGAGTTGTTAGTAGGTATTTACATTGCTAATATTTTGAGCTTCATTGACTTTTCTCCATTACTTTGCAAAGATGCAACATGTCTCTGCTTGGAAGCAATGTTACCAGTCATACTGAGTTAATATCCAACTAGCAGAAGCAGATCATTCCATTAAATTACGTAGGCTTGGAGGATTTTTGGGGGGCAGTCAGACTATTTTACATGATATTGTAATGGTGGATACATGTCATTACAGATTTGTTGAAGCTCATGGAATGTATAACACAAAAAGTGAACCCTAATATAAACTATAGATTTTATTTAATAATAATGCAACAATATTGGCTCATAAATTGTAACAAATGCACTATACTCATGTAAGATGTTAATAGTAGGATTGTGTTTGTGTGTTGTAGGCAGGGGATAGGGTGTGAAGAAATATAAGGAAACTCTGTACTTTCTGTTCAGTATTTCAGTAGACTGAAAACTATACCGCAAAGTGGTAAGAGCCATCTACAATAAACCCACAACCAACATATTGCTAAATGGACAGAAATTGGGAACATTTCCCCTGAAAGCCAGAACAAGACAAGGCTGCCCACTCTCATCCTTCCTGTTCAACATGGCGTTGGAAGTCTAGCTAGAGCAATCAGACAAGATAAGCAAATTAAGGGTATCCAAATAGGAAAAGAGGAAGTTAAGTTATCCTTTTTTTTGTGGATGACCTTGAAAACCCAAGGGAATCTCCTTGGACTGATAAAGGAATTTGGCAAAGTTTCAGGGTACAAAATAAACATGCAAAAGTCAGTCACATGCTTATACACCAAAAACAAACAGGTAGAGAAACAAATAAAAAGCACAATCCCATTCACAATAGCCACAAAGAAAGAAAGAAATACCTTGGCATCTTCTTAACCAGAGAAGTGAAAGCCCTTTACAATAAAAACTATAAAACACTGCTCAAAGAAGACACAAATGAATGGAAAAATATTCCATGCTTATAGATAGGAAGAATTAACATCGTTAAGATGTCCATCCTACTAAAGGCAATCTACAGATTTAACACAATACCCATTAAATTACCAACATCACTCTTCTCAGAAAATGAAATGATAATACAGAAATTCATATGGAAACATAAAAGACCACAAGTAGCCCAAACAATCCTTAACAAAAGAAACAGAGTGGGCGGTATCACACTTCCACACGCCAAACTCTACTATAAAGCTGCAATATTCAAAACAGCTTGGTATTGGTACAAAAACAGGCAAATAGACCAATGGAACAGGATAGACATTTTGGAAGCAAAACCTGAATTTCTCAACCAACTCATCTTTGACAAAGCCTCCACCAGCAACCACTGGGGAGAGGACCTATTCAGTAAATGGTACTGAGAAAATTGGCTGACCAATGCAGGAGATTGAAACGGGACCCCTACCTATCACCATACACAAAAATTAACTCTAAATGGATCAAAGACCTAAATGCAAAACCTCAAACTATAAGAATCCTAGCAGAAAATGTAGGAAACACTCTTAGGCAAGTTGTAGGCAATCAATTTTTGATCAACTCTTCAAAGGCAAATGCCATAAAAGATAAGATAGACAAGTGGGACTCATCAAACAGAGAAGCTTCTGCAAAGCAAAAGAAACCATCAAGAAAGCGAGAGACAGTGCACAGAGTAGGAAAAAATTTTTGCCAGCTATATGTCTGACAAAGGCCTGACATCCAGGATCTACAAAGAACTCAAACATGCCAAAAGGAAAAAAAACATACAACCCTATTAAAAATGGGCAAAATATATGAATATGTACTTCTCAGAAGAAGACATTCGAGCAGCTATTAGATACAAAAAAAAAATGCTCAGCCTCACTGATCATCAAAGAAATGTAAATTAAAACCACTCTGAGAGATACCACCTAACTCCACTCAGGATGACCATCATCAATAACTCAAAAAACAACAGATGCTGGAGAGGATGCAGAGAAAAGGGAACACTTCTACATTGTTGGTGGGAGTGTAAACTAGTACAACCTCTCTGGAAAACAGTGTGGCAGTTTCTAAAAGATCTAAAAATTGACCCTCTATATGACCCAGCAAACTGCCTTCTGGGAATATACCCCTAGGCACTCTAATCACTCTATAAAAAGGATACCTATACATCATGTTTATTGCAGTGTCATTCACAATAGCAAAAACATGGAACCAGTCGTGCTGCCCATCTAAAGAGTACTGGATAGAGGAAATGTGGCACATATACATGATGGAATATTATGCAGCCATAAAGAAAAACAAAATATGGACTTTGCAGCAACTTGGATAGATTTACTGTCTATAATACTCAATGATCTATAATAGAAACAAAGGTCTGCATACTACATGTACTCACGCATAAGCAGACCCTGAACATTTGTCATAATACTATAAGAAAGGGATTGGGCCGGGCTCGGTGGCTCAGCCTGTAACCCCGCGCCTTGGGAGGCTGAGGTGAGTGGATTGCCTGAGCCCGAGGGTTCGAGACCCGCCTGGGCAACTTGGTGAGCCCTCATCTCTACAATAAATCAAAAAATTAGCCGGGCGTGGTAGCGTGCGCCTGTAGTTCTGGCTACTCAGAAGGCTGAGGCGGAAGGATCGCCGGAGCCCAGCAGGTCGAGGCTGCGGTGGCCAGGAGCGGCCACTGCACTCCAGTCTGGGCGACAGTGAGACTCCAACTCAAAAAAAGAAATAAAATGTCTTCTTCCCCTCAACAAGACTGTCTCTCTCAACATCCCATTGTGAAAGGACGCCACCACCATCCCGTTTCCCTTCCCCTTCCTCCTTTCACGTTCCCATTTGTATTCCCAAGGGTATTTTTAAAGCATCCTGATAACATTTGTATTCTACTCTGTAATCACAATTAAGTATTTCCTTACAAAATAAAAACAGGCTGGGTTCGGTGGCTCGGCCTGTAATCCCAGCACTTTGGGAGGCCGAGGCGAGTGGATTGCCTGAGCCCGCGGGTTCAAGACCTGACCAGGCAACTTGACGAGACCTCGTCTCTACAATAAATAAAAAAATTAGCCGGGCTCGGTGTCTCAGCCTGTAATCCCGCGCCTTGGGAGGCTGAGGTGAGTGAATTGCCTGAGCCCGCGGGTTCGAGACCCGCCTGGGCAACTTGGCGAGACCTCATCTCTACAATAAATCAAAAATCAG
>CAUYQG010181153.1:0-11483 GCA_963574415.1 Tarsius wallacei
CTTGAATACAAAATGGCAAGATCAACATGTTCCACTTAAATAGCCCTAAAGTTTCTTATGTCATTTAACTCTTGTTAGTATTGACAATCTTGATAATGGCACTTGTACCTCAAACACAAGGTTCGGAAATATTAGAAAATAGGTTATATAAATCACATCCAGCTAACAGGCAACAAAAGAATATGTTTCACATAAAATGGATTCTTCATGTATACATTTAACCATAAACTTTAAGGAAATACTCAGTTTACATATTGTCCTTTTCAAGCATGCAGAAGAATTCATTTTATGTGAAACATATTCTTTTGTTGCCTGTTAGCTAGATGTTATTTATATAACTTATTTTCTAATAATTCAGAACCTTGTGTTTGTGGTACAAGTGCCATTTTTAAGATTGTCAATATTAACAAGAGATAAATGAAATAAGAAACTTAAGGGCTATTCAGGTGGAGCATGTTGATCTTACCATTTCGTATTCAATATGTATGTTTCTTTTAAAGAGGTTGCCTTATGATGAGACACTGTAACTTTTACATAGGGATGTGGAATTGCATGCCACTATATGTATACTTTTTAAAAATGGTCCTTTAGTCAGCCACTCCACAAATATTTATTGATTACCTGTTATACTGTGCATGGGTCTGTTGTTTTTGTGTGTATGGGAAGAGGTCAGATTGGAGATTCAGTTATGTTCATGTTTAAAACGGTAGATAGAGAACAAACAGAGAGAAAGAAAAGCTATACATTCCTGGCCAGGGCCTGCCTCTGGATTCTTCACATGACCAGCAGGGTTATTCCATCTTTCATTCTTTTCCTGCCCTTTGCTCACTACGTCCAACTCCCTTTCCCTCTTGCTTTGCCTCAAGGCTCCCCTAGAAGCACCTCTGTGCTACTGAGCACCTTTATCCAGCGGAATTGGGGGTAACACTATGAGCTCGTGGGCCAACTTCTCTCATTCTGTGAAATTAATGCTCTGAGCTGACTTTTCTCATGTGTCTCAGTTGATGATGACAGTGCAAGAAGGCTGCACATGCTAGGTTCATGGAGATGGACATGGTGGGGAACCACATAGCTTAATATTTAGGCTATTTTCAGAAGTTTGATCTTGTGTGCAAGTAACACCTGGATGGTATGCTTTGAATGCCATGTTTGCCGCTACTGAGCTTGAACACTTAGAGGGGTATCTTATAGGCTTCTCTTTGAGGCCTGCTACTTTGCATGCATGTAACGCTGGCCCTTGCTGAACCTCAGTAGTAAAGTGGGATAGTGATACTGGCTTTTTGTGTTTTCAATGTTAACTCAGGCGGAGTTTCTCATTGACCTGGTCATTGTTGTTGAGTAAATGGTGATTTACATTCCAATTTCTGTTCTGACCTCATACTGTGGCAGTTTAACTTTCAAGACCCCAGGTTATCATCTGACCTAGGAGTACTGTGAGTCCTTACCACCCTCCTTGTAGGTTCTCCTATGTTTTGTATTTGCCTTATCAGCTATAATTATCAATGTACAAGGTAGCCCAAACTTATTGGAGATGTGTCCTAAATTTTTTTTTTTTGAATAGGAGTCTCACTCTGTCTCCCAGGCTGGAGTACAGTGGCATCCTATGGTCACTGCAGCCTTGACCCAGTGGCCTCAGGTGATCCTTCCACCTCAACCTTCAAAGTAACTGGAACCCAGGCATGCACCACCATGCCCAGCTAATTTTTTGATTTATTGTAGAGACGAGGTCTCGAGAACTTGCCCAGTTTGTCTCAAACCCCTGGGCTCACATTACCGTCTCACCTCTGCCTCCCCAAACACTGGAATTACAAGCATGAGCCACCGCACCCAGCCTGAAATCTTATTTTCTAAAACATTTCTGTGTTGTCACAAGGCATAGCCATCCTCCATGAGGAATTTTTTTTTTTATTTACAAATCTTATGGTCAACCAAGACTCAGCTTCTACCAACTTCAACTCTGTCCAAATGTTATTCTTTCAGCGCTAACCCCAGACTGATTTCTGCCATTATCCCCATTCCTGGCACTTTTCTTAAGCTCATAGAATCTCTCTGCTCTGGCCATTCTAGTCTTGGACTAGGGTTTTTTCCTTTTTCATTAATTATCATCTTTTCTTTCCTGTTTTCAAATTTAACTTTCAGTACTTTCTTTCTAATGTTGTCTTTGATCCCCAACTCTACCAAAGAAAAACCCCACTTAACAGAATCCCAAAACTCCAAAGATCTTTTAATCAATCAATCATATACTGGTCAATTCTATTGCAGTTTTATTTTGTTTCATTAAATTTTAATCTGTATCAGAACAAATAGGGAAATTTGGAGTTATGTATATGTGGAAAACCAGCTGATATCCAAAGTGGTACCAACAATCTTCCCAGCTCTTACATTGTGTAGTCGCAGTATTGAACAATTTCCATATCTGTTTTTCTCTCAATGAAAAACTGCACATTCCGAATAGAGGGATATTTGGTAGCATTCTCACACTCAGGTTGAACCTGGCTTTTCATGGCCTCATGCTCTGGCCTCTCTTCTTCTGTGATGGGTGTTGACATCACTGGTTCATGAATATTGGGTTTCCTCCTTAGAGTTGGTTGGAGGCTGATGTCTTGGAATTAGGTATTGGTTTGAGACTTGGGTGGTAACGAGCTTGGTCTCAGCAGTGGAAACAAGCATATTGTGGACAAGTGCAAGGTGAAAAACTGCACATTCCCTACAGAGGTATATTTGGCAGAATTCTTAGACTGATGTTGAGCTTGGATTTTCATGGCCTCATGCTCTGGCCTCTGCTCTTCTGTGATGAGTGTTGACATTATTCGTTCAGGAACATTGGGCTTCCTTAATAGAGTTGGTTTGAGGCTGGTGTCTTAGAGTAGGTACTGGTTTTGAGGCTTGGGTGGTGACTGGAGCTTGGTCTCAGCAGTGGAAATAGGCATATTGTGGAGAGAAGTGCAAGCTGAAAAACTGCACATTCCTTATAGAGGTTTATATGGCAGCATTCTCAGCTCAGGGTGAGCATAGCTTTTCATGGCCTCATGCTCTGGCATCTGCTCTTCTGTAATGGGTGTTGACATTAGTGGTTCAGGAACACTGGGCTTCCTTAATAGAGTTGGTTGGAGGCTGAAGTCTTAGAGTAGATATTGGTTTTAGGTTTGGGTGGTGACTGAAGCTTGGTCTCAGCAGTGGAAACAGGCTTATCATGGAGAGACGCACAAGATATGTTACATAGTGTGCCAATCTAAAAGGAGCACATGGAGGGATAGTAGCCTGGGCAGAATCTGTCAAGCTGGGTTGTGTTGCACTGGTGAATATTGGCTGAGCTGGTAGCAGGACCCATCAAAGATGTGTTGTAGGAGCTGGTCAGGATGGACTGACTGAGTGAGTAGAACCAGGATTGGTAGAAAGATGTACAGCAGACTTACATGTTGCCAGAGACTGTGGCCATCAAGGAACTGGTCCAGCTTGAGATTTGTCCAGGGTCGTAAATGGCAAAGGTACCAACTTGACTCAGGTGGTGGTAGCTCATACTTGGATAGAAATGGAAACCATTTTTCAGCACTGCTATTTGGTTTCTGGGCTTTGACTTGCATTTTCCCAGGATTTTTCCCTTCATGTGTGGTATTGAGTCATGGTTTGAGAGCTTGGGATGGCTTGGGGTCTTTGGTATTGTTTACGATTCCCCAGGTCCAGAAGAAGGAGACTCCCATTTTCCTATCACTTTTCTTCCCCTTGAATGGTAAACCTACCCAGACTCCTATTTATGCATGGCTAGGTAGCTTCAAGGCTTTTTTAATGGTTTCTTGGCTAAATGCAGGTTGATTATTTTTCTGCTTCATCCTGGGAGAGGTTGGCTTTTCTGACTTGACTATATTCCCTGACTGCTTACTCTCTTCATATATCTTGGAGTTGATTTGTCTGGTTCTCTTGGTCTTTTCCTGTCCATAGCCCCTAGTTTTGCTAATTCTGCTGGTTGCAGCTTTCTGTGGTCTCCTGTCAAAATGCTTGGCCACATCTGCAGGACTCCTGTCACTGGCTGCAGCACTACAGACAACCCCTTCTCCTTCTAACAGGCACTCTGGGTTCTATGGCTTGATGTTACCCTCAGGAGCACCACTGGTAGGGTTGGAAGTTTTGCATTTGTTCTTCCTAACATGATCAGAGGGACCCTTTATGACACCTGACTTTTTCTACACCTGATTCACCTGGATGACTCTGTTATCTTTGGATCTGTTTATCTTCTGTGGGACCTTTGCATTGGTCAATTACTCTTAAGAAGTTGAAGAGATAGGGAAGGTGAATATCTTCTACCAGTGTGGTGATATCTGCAAAATTGCTGCTAGACTCCATCCCTCTTACAAGTGTCCCTTGTTCCTGAGACTCAGACTGTTTTTTCCTAGATTACTATTTTCATAGTCAGGCCAAGAGGATCAATGCAGGTCAGAAGCTGGTGAATATCAGGAATTTCTTGAGGGAATGGTGGAGGATATTGGCTTCTACTGGGATCTGGTAGGCATCCAGAGGCTTTGAAAGCTTGGCATGTGCATATAAAACATTCTTATTAACTGACTGTTTCTGACTTGAAACTTGAGGCAGTGCCAACAGATTAGTGGAACTCTGGTCTGGAGCTATCCCTGAGATTTCCCCAAGCTCAGTTGGTGAGCTAACATCAAGTATTTGGATATTTTTGCTACTGCAGGACTTGGGGAATTCTGGAGTTTTTCAGACCAAATGTTTGCTTTGAGGGTTGCAATTCAAGAGAAGTCTTCATCTCCAGGGAATTTTTTATTAATACAAAGGAATCAAGAGAGAAGTCAGTCCCTGGTAAGCAAGATGCTCTCCCTACACACAATATAGCAATCAGGCACCTTCCAACAGTGGGCAAGCATTCATTAATTTTTTTAAGGGCCATGGTCAAGACACTCTATTAGCCAAGAGGCAGTGACCAAGTTCTAATAGTTATCATTTGGTGTCACTGTTTCTTTCTTTGTATTTCACATGGTTGTTGTATAGTACAGGTTTTCCTCATGAAATCTATAATCAAGGACAAATGCTAAGCCTGCTTGCTTTGGACAGGTTCTCTGAACGTACCTTCTTCAATTCTGGTGTACATTAAGAAATATTAAGCAGTCACTACAACAAGGATAATTCCAAAGTGCTTTTCAAAGAGACTAAAGGAATAAATTAGGGAATAAAGCCAGTGACAGTGTGGTGACTTAGGGAAACTGATCAGTTGTTGCAGCAAAAAACATATTCCTTGGTATGTTTGGGGTTCTCTTACATGTAGCATAGACGTCCGTTATAGTGTCCCACCTTCCTACTTATTAGGTATTGTTTTGAGTCTGAAAATGTAGAGTACAGACCAAGGGTAGTGGTTGAATTCTGGGACTTGTATTCTACCTATCAGTGTACTCATCTTTAGCTTTGATGATTCTTCTGAATGCTGTTTATTCCCCTCTCTGCTTACTGTTTGTACTCTCCTTGTAAACATGTTTCTGTGATGGGTTGAGCTGACACAGAGTAATAGATTCTAGAGCTGGAGGCTGGTGGTAGGATGTTTGAGTGCTGAACTTCTTTTTGCACCATCACTATTTGTGGCTGAGGAGCAGAGGTGCTATATCCTGGGTATAACACAGAGTCAGAGGATTGTAAATAGGGGGCAAGTTTTACAGACAGTATAGGCCCCACTGTGCCTTGATGATAGTAATAGTTTTGGTCTCCTTTCTGATAGAAAAACAACAGACTATATCCCTGATTTGTAATTTTGATAGTATCCCTTAAACAATGCTGGCAGACATGGATGTGTAGAGAGACCATGGCATTGGCATATGAAGTTTTATCATACTGGGCAGTCATAGACATGAAAGAACCAGCTGTGTCATTGTCAATGACAGTCACAGTGAAGTCACTGAGTGAGGATAACTTATTTTCTGTGCTTCTTGTGATATCCCTCTCAAAACGACCTGGATAAGAGGCAGCTGAAGTGCAGTCTGCCTCTGGGCAGCAACCCCAGCTAGCATAGTTATGCTAGAATGTTGGTAAAGGTAGGCACTACGTATGAGTGGCTGAAAAGAGGTACCAGACACTTAGCAAAAGGCGTGATGAGCTGATGGCAGGAGCAGAGACTCTGGAGAAGTTGCAGACATTTCCTGCTTGGGAAGCCACATTGCTTACCACAGAAAGAGAAAGCTGTATAGAATTTGCAGTTCTAAGTGAAGTTGGATATTGGACATTCTCTGTAGGAAACAAGAGGGCTATGGAAAAAACAATGAAAGCATGAAGTTCCCACTATATTTGAGAAACGGCATTAACTTAAGTTTCAATCAGTAAGCCTGTAACACCAATACTCACAGAGATACCGCAAGGTAAACAGTTTTTGATGGATGTAAGTGCTGGATCAGTTTGGTCTTCTGAAAAACTGCTTTTGCAGGCACTGAGGCACAAATGTGCATAAGATCTAAGTGGTCATTTTTATACATTGTTCCTAGGCTATAAGCCACCTACTCCCTGCAGTCTGCACCAGAATTTACTTGTATTTCCTACTATTGAAGCATATTAGAACTGGGAGTTCCATAGACACTTCTGTTCTAAGAAATTATTATTATTATTATCATTATCATTATTATTATTATTATTATTAGAGAAAACAGGCTCAAAATGGTCAGATTCGCCTAAGTTGAATGTATTGTTACCACACTACTCTGAATAAAGACCAGAAACTGGGAAAAATATTGCCATTTTCTTTTTTTGTTTGTTTGTTTTTTGTTTGTTTGTTTGGTTGGTTAGTTGGTTTTTTGAGTTGGAGTCTCACTCGGTCGCTCAGACTGGAGTGCAGTGGCCACTCCTGGCCACCGCAGCCTTGACCTGCTGGGCTCCAGAGATCCTTCCACCTCAGCCTTCCGAGTAGCCAGAACTACAGGCGCGTGCTACTACGCCCAGCTAATTTTTTTTTTTATTTATTGTAGAGATGAGGTTTCACCTACCCAGGCAGGTCTCGAACCCGCGGGCTCAGGCAATCCACTCACCTCAGCCTCCCAAGGCGCGGGATTACAGGCTGAGCCACCGAGCCCGGCTGCCGTTTTCAATATTGTCATTAAAATATGTCACTTTCCGGTTCATTAGGCAGTTGTAACACCTATTACCATTGTAATTATTAGTGTCTCATTTTTTTTTTATGCAGGTTGCATGCCATTTCCTTGAGTTCACATTTAACCCTGGCTAGTCAGTGACTCTAAAAGGTCTTTATTTACCCAATTTTAATTCTAGATCCAAATGACTGCCTGAGAGTTTGTTTCTCAGAATGCTTTTCAAAAGAAATAAAAAATTCAATCTCTGAGCTTAGGATTACTCATTTTATAAAGTGGTTGTTATAATAATAATGGTTAAAACCCATACATGATTAAAAGTGATATATATAAAGAAAGACAGAGTAGATTCTGGAAAGACAATAGAGTACAATTATGGAAAATGTATATAACATCATAGAACTAAAAATAATGTGGATATTATTGAAAACCAGGTTATGTAGTAAACATCAAAGTATTGGATATTACTAATGATTGTAGTTTTGTTATTTATATTTGCAACATTATGAAATTGAATACTGTCTGCTCTATTTTAGGGAATAGATGAACCAAGAAACAGCTCACAATGGAAGGTGATTGGAATGAATTTTAACAATAACATACAGACAGGACACTGCATTAGTAGAAAGTATGCAGCAAGCAGCAATGTAAAGTAAATGTGAATAAGTGGGTAGCCTTAACATATGCAGACTGATATTTTCATTAAAAACTGACACAATGCAGAGAGCAAAACAGTATAAAGGAGTTTTACTATCATGCTCATTCATATTTCTCTGACTATTACCCAGCAAATGACAGATATTAATCCCAGTAAAAATTAATATTTTACTTAATATAGCCCCATAAGCTGAAAGGAACACTTGAAAGGTATCCTGTGGGTTTTTATATTCTCCATACCTAGATTATAATCATTTTTAACATTCTGAAAAATGTCATTCCCAAATTTAAAAACAACCATCACTGCTATAACCCAGTTTAAATACAATTTGTAGTGGGAAAATTCAAAGAACTGCAGAACATTGTTTTAGATACATGTGGAATTTCTAGAGATGTGACTTTTTGTTTGTATGTCCTTTTTAAATACTAGATCTAAAAACAGTTAATTGTATATTACTGTGTACTTATTATTAGGGAAGAAAATAATTGTAAAGACGACAAACAACCTGTACTTGAAACCTACTTATCAAACAAGGGAATTTGTTCTAATGCAAGGTAGGAGACAACCACTTTTTTAAAAAACATAATTTATTTGTAATAGTGAAACATCTATATAGTTTAAAAATCAAAAGAAATAGAAAACTGCAAATGTATTTTTGTCCAGCCCCTTACATAACACTTTTATCAGTGTATTGTTTAGAGAAAGCATTATTTCTTAAATGTATTTCTAAAATATGTTATATTCAAAACTGTCAAATGTCATCCTGCTTTGGCAGGACATATACTAAAATTGGGACAATATGAAGAAGATTACCATGACCTCTGCCCAAGCATGAGAGGTAAATTTGTGAAGTGTTCCATATTTTAAAAAAACAAAACTGTCATCTGTGTTCAGAAAGGCAGTTGAAAAGGTCCATACAGCTGATTGTTACTTTCTTGAATGGCTACATTTCCAATTAATACTCGATTTTATTCTTCTTTTCCTTCCTAGTCCATTAATCTAAGTACTTGCTAAAACCAATGTCATTTTTCCTTTCTCTGTGTTTCCATTCATTGCTACATCTGCTTTAATTTAAAATATTTGGTTCTCTTCAACATTCTATCCCAAACGACATCTTTTTTCTTTGAAAACATTTCTGTCTCTTTCCTTCTTATATTTTTATATCCTTCATTTTGTATTTCTCCCCCATATTAGTTCCTGTTGGCCAGTGCTTAATGAAAATGTTCCATATGTCCCTAACCCAGAATATTGGCCACCTTTTAATCCAGGACCCTATATTCTCTCTCCCTGTTTTCTCATTTTACCTAGTTTAAATATGAGTGTCAAAATATGTGAATATTACTTTTTGAACATCACTTACTTTAAAATACTAAAGTTAAAATATTAGTTGATGGATAATATAACTAAAAAAACATCTTGGAACATATTGCTAGTTTTCCACACCACTTAGTATTTCACTGTATCTGTTGAAAAATCACTTGTAAAAAGTCTTAATTTCATTGTTATATGTATGTCCCTTAAAATTCAAGGTTAGAAAAGAAAGGCATTAGAGGAAATTATGGATCATTATCATCATATAACAGAAGAGGAAACAGATTTTATCCCACAAAGTTATGTAAATGATTTACCCAAAGTCACACAGCTAGTGAATGCCAAAGCATAACTGAAATTAGGTCTATTTCTAGTTCAAGACTTGCCCTCATTAGTCCAGGCTCTTGTGACTCTTCTACTGAATTTAGAAGGAAACAAATCTAATGAAAAACTTTAACATTTTCTTTTCTTACCTGACATGGTTAGAAAAAAGAAACATCAATTGTAGACATAAGGGATGCTGAGTTGTTACTAGAGGTTGTGTTTGTGCCTGAAGTCAAAGAGCACAGGTGTCTGGTAGAAAAGTCACTGGTAGCACTGGCCACTGGTCCCTTGCAATGATTCAAATGTATTTACAGACAACTCCATGGTAACTCCAAGATTCTACCAGGTTGGGGGTAGGTTTGGAGGGAAAATGATGTCATCAAGAAGGCAGTTGAAGCTATGAGATAGCCAGTAGGGAGGTCAGGTTTCCAACAAGATGACAGGATTGGTTGGAAAGAGTTGGTAGGAAGGTATAACAGCACCCAAGCAGCTGAGCTCTGGGGAGTTAAAATCCTGCAAGACAGATATGATTGCCCCACGTTCCTCCGGGCTCTTATGTTAGGGAGATCATTTCAATGTTTCTCATAGATATAACTAATAGTTATTTATAATTTTTGTTATTTTTTATATTACACACATTTATGTATATATGTTATATATCCCATTAATATCCTTGAAGAAGAAGGAAAGGATTATCTAGGTTGAGCAAATAAAGTCACTCTGTAGTCATGTCTGTGAATCTGATGTGTGAATTTACTATGGCTTTAAGGAACAAAGGGATTAAAGAACTCCTTTTGTGACTTGGTTGAAGAACAGAATAAAGTTCATTGGGTGCACCTTGTGGGAAATAGGTATGGTCCTAGGCTTTGAAGTTTCTTCTTGTATCTGATCTTTCTTGGGCAGTGCTGAACTTAGCTAGTTTGAACTTGATTGCTCTCCTTTCTTTGCCCTGATTTTAGGCATTGTTTCTGAGATAGGCCTTGATCTTGTGTTCTTCCAGTAATGGATTTTCTTTCTGTCAACTTCCAGTGCAAGCGTCTTCTTTTCTTTTTTTCTTTTTTTTTTGAGTTGGAGTCTCACTCTGTTGCACAGATTGGAGTGCAGTGGCTGCTGCCAGCCACCACAGCCTCGACCTGCTGGTATCTGGTGATCCTTCTACCTCAGCCTTCCAAGTAGCTGGAACTACAGGTGCACACTACCATGCCCAGCTAATTTTTGATTTATTGTAGAGATGAGGTCTCGCCAAGCTGCCCAGGTGGGTCTCAAACCCGTGGGCTCAGGCAATCCACTCACCTCGGCCTCCCAAAGCGTGGGATTACAGGCTGAGCCATCGAGCCCGGCCTGCATCTTCTTTTCAATGTGTTTTAAACATTTTTTTGTGTGTTGGAAAAATGCACTCTGCCCATCAGAAGCAAACACTAATTCAAAGACATAGCTGGCTGCAAACCTTTTCTCTTCTGACCTTTGGCTACAATTCTTTTGCCTGTCATTTTCTATCTCTGGCTCCCTGGGCCATGCAGACACCCTGCCATCCTGCTCTTTTATACTTAAGATGCATTCAGGATACTTTCTCTCCCATAAAAGAATGCATTTGCTAGTTACTGGAGCCTCCCCCTCCTTGCAAACAAACACTATAAAATCTTGGACATCTAGGATGCCATGCTTGGGTGAAACACCAGGCAAAAATGTAGAGGACAATAGTTAGAGAAAGAAGAAAACAGTGGAGAATAGAAAACATGCAAGGTGAGAGTACAGGAAATAAAATATTTGTGTGGTTTTTTGTTGTTGTTTCTGTGGGAAAGTAGACACACTCATTTTGTATGAACGAGACAGGCAGTATTATATTTTTAAGGTAGAAGTGCAGAAATTTCTGTTAATTGTGTACATGGAAAGAATAATCTTTTGTGTGTGTGTTTGTGTGTATTTATTCTTTTTTTAAAATATTTATTTTAAAGATGTGGGATACAATTCAGGGTTAGGTATACAATTGGTCATTGTACAGGTAAAGTTTAGGCCTCACTTTGGCCCCACTTCACCTGGTTTGAGATCAGGTACTGATGAAGTGTGCCCCAACCCCCAGGCAGTTTCCCACTACTGCCAATCCCTTTCTTATG